>PVJI01029865.1:0-14852 GCA_004026765.1 Micronycteris hirsuta
AACAAAGTGGAAAGCAATTTGGTGATCTAATGAAATCCAAGGTGCCCTTCCCAGAAACTCAACCATTCTACCTCCAGTTCAGGTTCATAGCACACCGCTTAGATAGTGCTCAAGGGGACATGCACTTAACTGCTTAAAAGAACAATGGATTTGGAAGTAAAAATATCAATTTGAGAATGACAAAAATAATGTGTTATACTTTTTTAGGAATGTGTTATTCCCATGTAGCAGTTAATGAATTCACTAGAGTCATTCATATAAATATGTATTATACAAGTAAATCTCAAAAACATAATTTTAAGTAAAGAAAAATAAATATGAAATGACATTTATGATAAGATCTTATTTCTGTAATGTATAAAACATGCATGTAATGTGTTATATGTTAAACACAATTAAATACTAAAAGTATAAAGTCATAAATGGGAAGAATATAAGACTTGAGGACAGTGATATGGTAGCATTATTTTTTAATAAGTTAACATGGCCAAATGGTAGATTAAACTAAATCTGGCAGTTGTTATAGGGCATTGGTTTTATTTTTCTGTAGACATTTTGTGAGTTTTAAATAGGTTAAATAAAAATTAACAAAAAATAAATAAAATAAAATACACTCTTTACAGTTTCTTCTAAAGTGATTTTCATTGGAAATCTTTCCTTACTACTTTGAAAAAACTTGAGAGAATTTTACCTCATTCTGTCATGAATTTCTATGTATTGTTAAATTCCCATTTTTAAAACAAAGTGTTTGATGTTACAACAAACCCAATTTTTTTGTTGTTCATCATTTTTAAATTTTATTATTTATTCATTTTATTGTTGTTCAAATACAGTCATCTCTATTTTCCCTGCCGCCACCACCCCCGACCCAAGCCACCCCACCTCCCATCCTCAGTCCTTCTCCCCTTTGGCTTTGTCCATGTGTCCTTCACCCATGTTCCTTGACGACCCCTCCCCCACCCTCTGGTTACTGTCAATTCTTTATTTCAAACCCTGTTTTTGTCCTTAAAACAACTTTAAGCAATTTGCCTTTTTTTCCTAGAGAAATATATTTATTTTATTTATAAGGAGCAGAAACACACTTGAAAGCACATCCATAAGCAGTCTCACATCTACATAAACAAAACAAACACACACAGACACACTAGTAAACACACATATGTACATACATACACATACAAATGCTCATACACAGATTTATTCACATGCACATACATACTTCCGATTTCCCATAGTAATATGCATTACTATACAAGATTTTAATAAGATTGAATAACTAAAATGCTTTTGTTTTTCAATTGATATACACTTATCTGAGTTTCCTTGTATTCATGCTGTAGAATCATGGTGGACGGCAGAGGAGCCATGAGATATGTCTCTGGCATTGCTGGGTCATATGCTCCCAGGTAAGCACCTCTGACTTATTGTATAATTCTATATTTGCTTGTGTAATTTATATTGAATCTGAAATTGCTTGGATCTGAGTTTTAGAGGTCATTTAAGCTGTCACTGTTCTGATAAGTGTTTTGTTCTGTAACAGTTGAATTTCTTCTTTTGAGCCACTTGTAGAATCTACACTGACCACTCATTTGAGCATTAATTAACATACGGTTTCTTTTAAGAATGGATGTAAATAAACTACCCCACTAATTTATGACTTAGCAATTTGCCTATACTGCATGAGAATCAGTTTTAATAACAATCTTCATGACTCTATTCCATTTATAGTTCCTATAAAATATGGCAACAGTTCAATTTCTGCATGTAAGCACAATTTGAAATTTAGCAGAAAATTAAAGTCTTGGGAAATGAGCTTTATTCTCTTTTTTAAATGGCCATCTATTAAGATCCATTTGTTGCATTGATATTGTTTCTAGTGATTAAGTTAAGTTTTAGTGTAGCCTGAAGTGTTTCTCTTCTGGCGCATGATTGAAAAAATAATTACAATGGGCTCTGCCTTTGACAGAGTCCATAAACACTGGAATGGCAGCACCTGATTAAATTTATGTTTAGATTGTGGAAATCATTGCTGCTTAAGAAGAGAGCAAGCCTATTGATCTTTAAGAGTGACGTAAGGCAAAATGAAAGGAATAATTAAATCTGGCGGTATTGGTGTTTTCATCCATAGAACCACAATTATACAAATTACATGTTTCCTTTCCTTGCCCCTCCTTCTCCTCTTTAGGTTTAAATCCAAGCCCTCCTGAGAAAATGTTGTGGAAAGGGTTCTGTTTTTCTTTGCCTTGCCAAATCTGCCTGATTTCAATAGAGAAAAGCTCTGGACTGGCCTCAGAATGAGGTTATCCTGTAATCCCTACAAGGGAGGGCAAAACGATGGGGGCTATGACACCTGAAGATGAACAAAGAAATCCGTATGGGCTGAAACCAAGCTTTGTTTGACATGAAAAACTCAGCATTCCCTTTCTAGCAGCCCTCATCTATTGGATTTTTCCTAAAATGTCTAGGAGTAACTTAGACTGTATAAGGAGTTCTAAGCTAAGTACTTAATTTCCCAAAATTCCTTTTGATTGGAAAAATGTCTAAATTGGGAGGGAAACATTGCTTCCTAGAGAATATGAGTCCTTGTCTGAACACCAGCATCTCCCCTATAAGACTCTGCTTTGCATGCTCTTCAGGCCCTTCCTCTGGCACTGTTCACTCCCTTCTAGTTGCCGATGTGCTGCAGTTTCATTTTTTTTCTGCCTGTGCCTCATGGTAATCCATGGGATAATAATCCAGAGAATATTAGTCTGCTTCTGCATATAAAGGCCGAAACACTAAGGTGTGATGCCTGTATGATGCTAATATTCACAACAGCCACACAGGTTTCACATCTGCTCAAATCTCGTATTATGATGGCATTTTCTCCTCACACTTCTCTTTCATCTGGTGATATCTCCATTAGCCTCCCCCATATGTAAGCATTTCCCAAAATGTATTTCATGTATTTTAACCCTTTACCATGTCCCATGAAAAGTAAGCCATGGAAAAGCGAGTTTGAAAAATACTGTCTAGTCTAGCCCTCTCTCCCAGATGGCATGGCTACTTCATTGCATGTGGCTGTTGAGCTCTTGAGATGCGGGTAATCCAAACTGACATGCGTCTTAAATTGGAAATACACACTGGATTTCAAACACCATGGGGAAAAGTGTTATGGGAGGAAATGTAAAATATCTCATTAATATTTTTTTACTTATTACAAGTTAAAATTATAACATTTTGATTATCCTGGATTAAGAAAATATAAGATTAAAATTCATCTGAGCACTTTAATTTATAATGTACCTTCCGGAAAATTTTAAAAAACACGTGGCTCATGTTTTATTTCTACTGGAGCACACTGCTCTAAGCCCTCTTATAAATCTACAATTTTTAGTACACAGTAACACTTCTGAGAAGTCTTACAATAAGGAGCACTGCTTTCCATTGTTAAAACTGGCCAACGGGCACATGAAAAGATGCTCAACATCACTAATCATGAGGAAAATTCAAATGAAAACCACAAGGAGATATTAGCTCAAACCCATTAGAATGACTATTATCAAAAAGACAATAGATAAATATTCGGAGGAAGTGGAAAAAAGGAAACCCTTGCATACTGTTGCTAGGAATGTAAATTGGTGCAGCCATTATGGAAAGAAATTAAAAAGAAATGAAAAAGAAAACCACCATTTGATTCAGCAGTCCTGCATCAGGGCACCTCTCTGAAGAAAATGAAATCCCTATCCCGAAGAGACAGCTGAACTGCCACCTCACTGCAGCATTACTCACAATGGCCAAGACATGGAAACCACCTAAGTGTCCCTTGACAAATAAGTGGAAAAAGAATATGTGATACATATACAGACACACAATGAAATATTATTCAGTCATTAGAAAAGCCAATTTTGCTGATTCCAACAACGTGGATGGAACTTGAATGCTAAAGTGAAATAAGTCAGACAAAGAAAGGCAAATACTGTATTATCTCTCTTCTATGTGGAATCTAAAAAGGACAGAAACAGAGAGTATATGGGTGGTTGCCAGAGGCTGGAGTGTGGATGAAAGTGTACACAATTACAGTTATAAGATGCATAAGTTCTAGGACTCGAATTTACAGCATGGTAACTAGAGTTAATAATACTATGTTGTATACTTGAAAGTTGCTATGAGTAGATCCTAAATGTTGTCAACACGCAAACTCACACATACACACACACAAAGGTCAGTGAGGCGCTGGATACGTTAACTAACCTTGTGGTAACTCATTTCACAGTATATATGTGTATGAGTCATTACATTGTACACCATGACCTTACACAATGTTATATGTTAATTATGTCTTAGTAAAGCTGGAATAAAATCTCTTTGACTAGGAAACACATTTTTACATAAAAACTATTCAGATTATCCAACTAGTAATTTTCAAAGCCCACTTGGGAAAATAGTCTATGACATGGAATGTACACTGTATGAGAAAGTTTGATCCTCTTTTTCTACATAGCATTCTTTCTGATTTTCAGTAAGAAGCAGAAGGTACGAATTAAATGGAACAAATGTCTGTCTGTTTAGACCAGATTTCACAAACTTATCTGGTATCCCTGACATTAATATAAATGAATTACTTGCTTTTGCAGTGATTATTTTTGTCAATAAAGCTAAGTGGAATTCAAATTCATAAATTTCCAAATGGTTGTTCTCTGCCATGGACATTAACCTTCATTCAGAATTTGGCAGTTTTAAAAACATACATAAATGTAATGATTTGATGGAATTAGAGAATGAATTTTCTATTATCTCCATAATCATAAATGTGAACATAAAACTTGGTCTGACAAGTGCTGGCGAGTACGTGGAGAAAAGGGAACACTAGCACACTGTTGGTGGGAGTGCAGACTGGTACAGCCACTATGGAAAACAGTATGGAATTTCCTCAGAAAACTAAAAATGGAACTGTCTTTTGACCCAGCAATTCCACCACTGGTATTATACCCCAAGAATCCTGAAACACCAATTCAAAAGAACTTATGCACCCCTATAATCATAGCAGCACTATTTATAATAGCCAAGTGCTGGAAACAACCTAAGTGCCCATCAGTAAATGAATGGATTGAAAAAACTGGTACATTTACACAATGGACTACTATGCAGCATAAAAAAAAAGAAGGAACTCCTACCCATCATGACAGCATGGATGGAACTAGAGAGCATTACGTTAAGTGAAATAAGCCAGGCAGTGAAAGACAAATACCATGTGATCTCACCTAAAAGTGAACCTAATCAACAAAACAAACAAGCAAGCAAATTATAACCAGAGACATTGACAATAACCAGAAGGGAAGGGGGTGGGGGATAACAGGAGAAAAAAGGGGAAGGGCCATCGAGGAACATGTATAAAGGACACATGGACAAAGCCAAAGCAGGGTAGGATTAAGGGTGGGAGGTGGGGATGGGTGGTGCAGGGGGGAGGTGGGGTAAAATGAAGACAACTGTACTTGAATAACAATAAAAAAGAAGTAAAAAGAAAAACTTGGTCTGAGCCATCCTGAATCATGGCTAAGAAGTGAGCTAATCAAGATCACGGTAAAGAGGACTGAAGAGAGAACCACACTGAGCCCACCATCTTATTATGCTTATCTAACTCTCTATTATTTGGAGGGTATCATACAAGTATGTCAAGCAATAATAATGAAATCATAGCTAATTTTGCAGCATTTTATTTTTTATACCCCTGGACCTTGCCGAGCACTTTACTGTCCTCGTCTCACTTAATCCTCACAATAACTTTGCTAATCACAGACTATTCTAATCCTCACAATAACTTTGCTAATCACAGACTATTCTCTCCATTTTACACACAAGGACATTGAAGTTTAGAAAAGTTAAGCAACTTGCTTGGGGTTCGTAGCTAACAACTTAAGGAGTTCTGAACCCACATCTTACATTATTAACCACTGTGGCATAATGTAAGGTGGTATACGCATGCAGAAGCCTCCTTCCAGGGCAAATCCCCAAGGACTGAAAAGGGTCTCCACCCTAAAGTCTATCACACTTCCGTGAAATACAGTAAAAAGTTCTAGTAGTGGTCATTTGTCACCTGCATCTAAGCCCCTGTTTGATGTTTAGGAAATCTTTCATCTTGTAAGACCTGATGGAAATTAGAGCTCATTTCTTTGCCATGCAGAAGACCAGCTATGCTCATAGTATCTTTGGAATATTTGGATATTTAGGAAGACTTGCTCCAGGAGCAAGGAGCTCTTTTTGCTTCTCTAAAGAGAAAATTTTAGAGAAGGTCTACAGGGTTTGAGAATAAAGTAACACCTATTTGGGAAAATTATTAGACTCCTTTTTAGAGACAGCTTTTATTATTATCATTAAATGCCTGTTTAACTGGTGACCATATGATCTGAGCAATTCACTATAAACTGGGTTTTATCTAATGCACTAGCCATAAAATCAGGCAGGCCCTTAACTACCCCATTGTCAGGTGGAAGTGGTACATAGAAGTCCCTGCTTCAGCAAGTCCTGGAAGCACAATTCTTTTACACAAGCATGAATCTTTCACTTCAGTGCAGCTAATCTTGCCACATAGCCAAACCTCCTTCAACCGCTCCCTATGGATCAATTCCTAGATTAGTTGACTGAGAAGGAAAACACTCTAGCCTGGTTTACACATGGTGTCACAGGTTAGGTTCTCCAGAAACAGAGATGGAGATGGAGTTTGAAATGCAGAACATTTATTAAGAATCAGCCCCTGAGAAATGAATGGAAGAATAGCAGAACTGAGCAGAGAAGGAAGTCAAGTGATGATAGAGAACCAACAAAACGTGGACAACCTCATGGGGAACTCTACAGCACATTCATCCACTATGCCCCATGTTGAGGCAAAATGGCCATGCCTTAGTATTGTCATCTCTATCAGTCATTGGGTGTGCTATGCCTTGTAAAGTTATGCCCTTGGGCAAAGTGGCCTTTACAACTAAAGCAAACCTGAAGGAGCTGACAGCCGGAGCCTGTCTGATGACAGATGAGGTAACTAGTCCTTCCGCAAAGGATTACAAAAAAATCCAGCTAGTGAGGCAGAAAGTAGGACATCTGATTGTTCACATTTCCTTGAAGAATAAATGACTTGAGTGAAGGCTCTTCGTTCTGAGATAACAAAATTGAAAAATTGGTGTCAAGGAATTTTGATGAAGCATGGCCAAACCTCCTGGAATGGACTCAAAATGGGAGAACTTTGGTTCCAAAGGAAATGCTCGTCAGAAGTCCTCTTTGGTGGAGAAGGCTTTCATTTGCCATGTAGCCAAGATCCTCTCATGGTGAATGTTGCTCAGCCTCTTTCCACAGTCACTCCAACTTCTGCTAAATAGGCTCCTAAACAAAGTGGCTTTGGTGTCAATGATAAAGCTTATGCAGAAGTTCAACATTATGAACCTCACCTCTCCAAGGCTGACCTATTTGCTGCCACTAATGACTGATCAGTCAGTTAGCAGCAGGAACCAACTTTGAGTGACTCCTCTCCCCGGTTTGGGGCACTGTCTCAGAGGAGCCAGCCATCAATTACACTGAATTCTTATCCTCATGAAAGGGACAACAATTGATCTTTTTATCTGATGATTATTTGGCTTTCATTGCTCATCAAGCATCACCATCTGAGGAACCACAGAATGCCTTATTCAACATTGCAGTACACAACAAACATGCTTCTAAGGAATACTCGCTTCACAGAAAAAGAGGCACAGACAATGGACTTAGAGCAGCTGGACATGTAAAACAATGAAATGGACTATTAAAGACTAGGGCACTGCACCATTAGCAAAATCTCTGACCTATTACCCAAGATATAATGCTATTTTTCCCATCACCAGAATATATGGGCCTTGGACCCTAAAGTTGAAAGTGGGTGAGTCTGTTTCGTGTTAGACATAGTGAACTAATGATCCACTTGAAAAATTTTGCTTCCCTTCCTCTGTAAATTTAAATTAGAGTTCTCAATCCCTAATCAAGACATTTTTCCATCAGCCCATGGAGCTTTTATTTGAGCTGACTATTATTACAGGGTCCGGCAGAAGTAAGGCCTGCTTGAGTGTGGTTGGTAGGGTATGTGAATGTCTTGCGCAAGATGGACAGCAATTTGAATATTTCACCTAAAATGCCATACAGTATGCTTGAGTGTGATATTGTTATGTCACAGAATACATGCTAATGATTTTGTAATAAAAAAAAGGTGCATTATTTGTGCCAGACCCTGTAGATGTGCGACTACAAAATGAGAAAGAGAGAATGAATAAAAACTAATGAATCTGCCATAATTCCCTTTCCAGTGGTAAAATTTAATGGAAGATAATAGCAAATCTGTACAGAAGTACCACAAAGCACTCAGATCCTTCAGTGATAACAGCTTGGTCAGGGAATCAGAACCAAGAGAAGCGGTGGCTGAAAGCAAAGGGCACACAGAATTGTTAATAAAAGAGGAAAATCAAGACAAATTATTACCTCTAAACAAGCTTCAGAGATGAAAACTATGGCTCTTTCCTGATGCGAACCCCATGCCTGCGCAGGGTCCATATGCTGTGGTTGCTGCAGCGAACAAATGCACACGGACTACAGAAGTCCTGTGGAGAAAAAGGGACGGCACGGCGGCTCTCTAAGGGAGAGAGAGGGCGAGAGAGAGCCGACCCCTGCCTGGACAGGCTTTTATTGCTTTTCTGGGTTCAGAAAAAGCAATAAAATGGAGGATGGTTCTCATTTACTATGCACAGGTCCTCATTTACTATGCACAGGTTCCTTGTAGGTGATCACCTTTTACAGATAACAAAGGAAAGAATGTTGCTAATTACTTCAAAGAGAAGGGTGTTACAGATCCAGAGGAAAAGTGGTTGAACTGGTCACATTCCATACTTGGGAAGTTTAGCACAGACTTTAGGAAGTTACTTTAGGGATATGCGGTACACATTTGTTGCCTCAATCCGGGGTGAGGAAGTTTTAGCAAAAGCAAGTCTCATGGCAGTCTAGGTGCAATGCAGGCCTGATTCCCCACGGGAAAACCTATCCGTAGGCATGGCTCCTGTGTGCTGAACCTCGTGCCCCACTGGATTTTCCGAGTGGGGGCTGGGCTACATTCCCACACCACCAGAA
Organism: Micronycteris hirsuta; assembly: GCA_004026765.1. Taxonomy (NCBI): domain Eukaryota; kingdom Metazoa; phylum Chordata; class Mammalia; order Chiroptera; family Phyllostomidae; genus Micronycteris; species Micronycteris hirsuta. The sequence goes on from PVJI01029865.1 coordinate 9,118, forward strand.
ATGGTTCCCTATACTTTTCCGTATATTTTTGCTTTTTGTTGTATATAATTATAAATTTTAACTTTCTTATTTCCTCTCCCTTTCCCCACCACTTTGTATACATGTTCCTGTGGTAGTAAACTTTCCAGTCTAGTCCATACATCATAGTCTGACCTGTGGCAGAACTAGAGGAGAACGAGCATCACCCAGAGATCTTGGCTTGCTGCTTGCCAAGAAAAATGGTGAATTTTACTCCTCTTAGGAAGGGGGTATGAGTGTCCATGCTTATATGCAAAATTTTTGTATCATGTTAAGGAAAGTACTTTTTAAAGTTCGTGTTTGTACTGTAACAGATCGACATGTTCCTGGAAACCTCATGTCCTGCAAAATCATTTACAAATAATTATAGGGCTTTACAGGAAAAAAATAGATCGGGGCAAACACTCAAAACCTGTACAATTTTGTAACCAGACCAGTAACAAGTACAATAACTATTCTAGCCCAGTTTTTAAAAAGATGTTATAATTGTTGATAAATATTGTACTACAGAATATCTTAAAATTCACTTCTTTTTAAGTGGGTCATAAGTAAGAAAAGGTTGAGGCTGCTGATCTTTGAAGACAAGAACAAAATGCACAAAGACTGGGTGGAATTGCACAGTAAGCACTTGTCGAGCAGAGCACATGCCCAAAATAAAACAGCAGGGAGAGCGTGAACGGGCACCGCGTGCAGCGCCCTGCTCCGCCACGGCTTGCTGCGCTTAGCCATATGAGTATTCACTAGTTATACCTGATGACACAGAGCATTTGTGTAATGAGAAAAAGTCATAAGTGCAACCATGCAACTTCTGTGTTATGTTGACACCATTCCCTCATCAACGAATCGTGTAAGCTCATTTTTTATAGATGCACACATTGTCAGAGCAGGCTGTGTAAGTAAGGAAAGAAGGGTATGCATTTACCCAGGCACTGTAGTGAACACTGTCACTGTGCTTGTCCTGTACACTAATAACATTCTTCAGTTTGGAGAATCCCACTACAGCCACTGAAAATGTCAGGCATACAATTTCCTGGCTTCTCGGGCACATAGCCTGGGCTCCTCAGTTAACAGACCTATAGGAGCTTTTAAACCAAGATTAATTGTGCAAAGAAGCGGAGACTGAGAGAAACTCTCTGAGGTGACGACGACAGCAGTGGCATGAGCCCAGGTCACTGAGGGCAGTCAGCAGGGCCAGAGTGAAAGCGGCAGCCGCGAGCCTTTGAAACCAGATGTGCTCCCAGGCCAAGGGCAGGGCCCAGGGCTTGTGCCGGCAACAGAGATGCCCTCGCTGCTTCTGTGGTCATTTGGAACACTGTTTCTGGCTGCTCAGACTTGCTTTCTGGGTGATTCTTTCAGCTACTTCAAACACTTCAATAAAATTTTTTTGAGGTTTAATTAAGACAGTATATATCATTCGTACTTTCGGCTAAGAACCCTGACTGTCACAGTCGACTAGTCTGTGAATGACCAGAGAGAAAGGATTGTGCCTCTTATCACCAAACACAGAGTGTCTAACTTTGCACCTGGAAGGCAGGAAGTGCTCAACAAACGTTTGTTGTGTGAATAAATGAAGAGATGATGGAACTGTGAGAAATTAATTTGTGCTTAAAGTAATGAGGTCCAAGTAATTCAAACAACTAACACATTAAAACTAGAATATCATTAAGATACTAATATGACCCTAATAGTAAATATTGTAATAAACTAATTAATAATTGTTCTTAATATCTCAGCATAATAGTAATCCTTGCACGAATAGCAGGGAGTACTATCAATTTATCTTAGATAACCATTTCATGGTAGAGTTGTATCAAGAAAAGCAAACTCGGTTTCTATTTGTTTTTATTTCTTTCCACCTTGTGCTAGATGTTTGTCATAAATACCTTCATTATGCTCCCTGCTCCCTGACATTTCCTGCTGCCAGCCTCGGTAATTTTTGCTAATTATTCAAACTCTAACCCCCATCATTTAAAAAGCAATGACTCACTCCAAATTGTACAGCATTCTTTGAAAAACTTGGCTGTACTCTAAAACCCTGAAGGCTTCAACCTTACTTCTGATATTTTCAGAGAGGTGAAACAACTAAAACGGGGCGGTTGGGGGGTGGAGGAAATTCATGATAGTGTAGATAAGGAGAAGGAAGTAGAGAGATTATTGATAGTTACTGAGAGTCGATATTTACATGCAGGATTTCCTTGTCGTTTTTTTAGGTTTAATGATTGATAACTAAACAGATTTAATCCAAGATATATACTGGCTCCGGCAGCCCTCCCTCAATAATCCAACCAGAAAAGTTTGGACAAGTTTTAAGAAGCTCGCCTCTCGGATCTCTAGATCTGAAAAGGTCAAGGTAAGAAAAAATATAAATGGAGCTGGGAAATAGACAGCACCTGTGCCAATCCGTGGCATCGCAGCCAATAACAAGTGCCTGGATGCCCCTTGACTGGTGCCCGCTTCCACAAAAGGAAGTCATTATTGTTTTAATCTTGACAGCAGACAAAAGGGAAGATTGTGTGTATGTGCAATGCACTTTTCTCCAAGCTTTTTGCTTTTCCCTCATAAAAGGTAAAGTGACGTAAAAAAGGAAATACATGTATACATACAACGTATTCATTTGGTATTTGGATTTTAAAAAATCAACAGGCATCACTTTCCTCCTACCAGCCTAGGCTGAAAGGCGCTTTAGTTAAGCACTGTCCCAGGCCTTGTTCTAGATGTAAATGTCTCAGATTGCTATCCGTCTATGAAAAATAGAGAAGTGGACCAGGGAAAGGGCCTACTGTCTCTCCCCACATAACTGACAGTCAATTTTCTTCTATACTTTTCATTTTTAAAACATTCGTATTGAGCTAGTTTCCAATGCATTAACTTGGGAGAGCTATTACATTTGAGTGGGTTCCATGCTGACAAACTGCATTTTGGAGTCACCAAGGGTCCCTTGATGCTTTGCCATCAGCTCGCTAAATTAGTCTCCATTTCTATTGTTTTACACTTGATTGATGGATGCATTACCTCACACTCTTGAACCCTAGGAGTTGTCATAGACTCTGAGAAACAGCATAGGGTTCACATTAGAAGTACAATGGGCCTCGGAGCCCACATAAGCAAATATTCACACTGTAAGGGTCTTCCCTGGGCTTTGGTCGGTTCCTGAGATATAAAGGAATCTCAAGGATGTGATCTACATCCAAGATTACTTGGGAAAAATATGCTTTCATTCTATGTGCAAAGTAGGAGGCTAGGCACCAAAGAACACCCCAAAGGAGCACAGGTTCATTATCTGAGGGCCAGACAAAATAACTCCCACAGAATTTTAGAGAATAAGCCAATCTGGCTGGGCAGGGTAGCAATGCTACCTTATTCTAGAACCGACAATTCCTTCATCCAGATCCCATAGAATCTTTTCTGCCTATTCCACGCACCAGACCCGCAACTTCCTTTGCTTCTAATTGTTTCCATCTGTAGCTGTCTTCTGAGGACTGGCCCTAGGCAGCCTTGCCTGTAAGTGCCGAGAATCACAAGTGCATAATAGTTTACGCTGCCCACCTCTCCCTCCTGGGAGAAGCCAACAGCCAATGATTGACCAGTGTTGTGTATGTCCTTCCATGGAGGCAGGACACGAGATACAACCTGCACTCCAATATGCAGAATATGCACCTCCCCCTAGGATCAGTCTGAAGCATGAATCCTTGTTCAGCTGTTTCCTCTTTCCTGTCCTTGCCATTTTTCCTGAGAATACTTCCTCGTAAATGACTTACACAGGAATTGTTATCACAGGGCTGCTTTGGAAGAATCTGACCTAACACACCCTACTGAGCGGTCAGGACATGCTTCTGCCTAAAGGAGAGATAGTACTGGATTTGGAAGAGGGAGAAACTCTCTGTCCCTAAGAAGGCAGAATGAACAACGTGAGAAGACAACCAGGCTAGAGTCAGGAATTGGCATGGTGTGTTGGAGTATAACACAGGGAAAATTATGGCTGGATTTAAAAATATCTAAGGAAGAAGGTGAAAGACCCCTTCTCTTCAGTTCATCTTGACACGCCCTGCCAGAGTGAGCTTTTCAAAAACAAAAGTCCTCCTTAAAACTCATGGTTTAGTATGCTTGTTTCATCCCAGAAAACCTGGGAAATAAAATTATAAGTACTCGTTTTAGGTTTAAAGATGTGCAAAATTAATTCTTTTAGGAGACCAAGATGAGAGAATGTCTCTCTGGCTTTTTTTTTTTTTTCCCCTGTATGGACAAGGGATTGTCCTAAAGTCAAAGGACATTAGCCAATTAAAAGTCTCTGGATTTTTGTCATCCACACACCTAATAGTGAATGCTAAAATGAAAATAAATTTTAATTAAAAAAAAAAAGAAAACCCAAACCTCAATTATTGTTTAATCCTCATCACGGCAAGCAAGAACCTTCATAATCTGGCCCAGGGCTGTATTTCAGGCCTTCTCTTCTGCTATTTTCCTCTATGCACATAATTGGTTGGTCCTTTATTGAGCTCTTTGCCATTATTTGAACCTGCTATACTATTTCACACTCTCCTATTTGCTCTGCTGATCCTTCGCATGTCCACCTACCCATCTCTGACTGATAAACTTGTCATATTTCAATACCCAGCTCAAGTTCCACATTCTGTGTTACCTTATCCTACCTTTCCAGGCAATTTATCATTTTTGTCTCTGTTTTTATCGTACTTGGAATATACTTTCAATATAGCACTTAGAATATCACTTTGAAAAGCAAACAACAGTTTAGAAGGACCATGGAGAACTGTGTTTACTTCATCTTTGTTTCTCGCCCCCATTGCAATGCCTGGCACATGTCTGCCTCTCCCTGAAAATGTCCATGGACTTTAAAAGGAATTGAATAAATTTGGGTTAATAAGGTGGAACCAAAATACAAAAGCCCTGGGGTGGTAAACTAACTTTAAGTGTAGCCTAAATATAGGGTGAAACATTTGGAACTCTTTAAGGAAATACAGAATGTGTTAAATGTCTGGTGAGATGATAACACCATCACTCTTTACGCCCTTACCCCAGCCTTTTCCAACATCCGCCAGACTGAGCAATAATGTTTCCAGCGGCGTCAGCCAGGGGAGCAGATGCCCAAACTGGTCAACACAGCTGCGATTAGTCTGGGCATGTCTTATTTCATATAGTCCTCAACAGATTTGAGAAGTAGTTGTATAAAAGCATAATGGTTAAAAACAAGTTTACATCTAGAGATTTAGATTGAAGTACTGGTGTTGCCAATTATAATTGTATAACTTTCGGCAAGTTATTTTTCATTAGTGAAATAAAGATAAAGGCAGTGACCTCACACAGTTGTTGTAAAGAATAGTGCTCTTCCTTGAATATTAGGTATTATAAATAGTCACATTATGGAGGTTTTCTCTGACTCTTCTTCTTTCTTTAATAAGGAAGAATTTTCCCAAGATGCCCCATTCGAAATGTGCCGGCATTAACTTACTCCACAAATGATTGCGTGGAGAAGGAACTCCAGCTTGAGGGACCAGCCATGCGGAGGCGTTAGAGCCTGTGAGCCGTTCAGGTGGTGAAGACCATGACTCTCCTGTCCCCTCGCACCTCCTCTCATGGCCTGCAGCCGCAGCTAACCTTGGCCTGAACTCAAACCTCAATGCTCCCTTGAAGTGTGATGGGCTTTCTGGGCCTGGCTTAGCTGAGAGTAGCCTCATATCACTGACTGGTTTTTAGTTCCC
>PVJI01029866.1:0-14812 GCA_004026765.1 Micronycteris hirsuta
TTCAGGTCTGGTGGCAGACAGGACCAGGTGAAAGAGATCAGCAAGCCGGAATTTTTTAAGATACACCTTTGCCAAATTAATTCCCATCCCACAGACACGATCCACACTTGCCCACACAGGAGTCACACGGAGCTGTGCTCAAAACGTGTAGATTCTCAGGACTGTGTGTTTACACACGTGTGGAAATCACTGCCACAGTGGGGACTTCTAGGAAGAGCCCTGTGAGCCATGTTGTGTCCTTATAGGGGCTTTTTGTTTTTGATTATGGTGATGTTGTGCATGTAGAATGCTAACTTATTACAGTGAGTGTATAATGAAACTAGGGATTGCCAGAAGGTGAAATTAGTTACCACATTGGATGGAGCTGTTATTCTGCTAGATAGTTCTTGGAGCCCTAGTGGACGAAAAAGGGCCACATACTAAACCTGACAAGCTCAGGGGAGGCCTGTGTGATGGCCTTATAAGCTCAGAGACCTAAAGTGACCACGTAGGATGGTCTGAAATTAAAAGCTTTTCTAACTAAAAGCAGGTCATGGAGGGCAGTCATGTCCTAGGCTAGAATCTTCCCTAAAAAAGTTAGTCTTTACCTTAATTGACTGTCTATTGTCTTTTTGCATCTATGATAACATATGCTTGGAATGTCAAATTTCCTTTTTCTGGACTCCTCAAAGCACAGGTACTGCACCAGGAGACCACAAATCCCCTCACTGTTGTTACCGTGTTCAAGGTTGACTGTTAACTTCCTGTACCCACCTATGTAAAAGAAGCATATGTCTATCATTTTACTTTTTATCCATTCCCGGAGGTTTCCCCACTTTGCTTTCTCCCACCACCCTAATCTATTTCCTGTAGATTTCATGTAACTCCTTATACCCCCTCTTTTGATTGTAAAGTATAAAATAAGGTGCAAAACAGCCATTTTCTGCAGCATTTCTTTCAATCCATTGAGGTTTTGCTTCCTGGCAATTGTAGTCAGTTTCGCTCAAATCTACTCATAAAAATTCTTACAGCTTTGGATGTTTCTTCCATTGGCACCCTTACTGATTACAGACCTTTGTCCACATACCATATCTCTTCCCCCCTCCCGAGATTTGGGTCCTCCTTATTCTTAAGGGGTTATTGGGGTTGAGAGTATGTATCATTTTCTTACAGATTCTCTAATATTGCATATACTAAGCTTCTGTTTGTTTCAAATGTTGCAAATATCTTTTTTTGCTTCCCCCATTCATATTATGATGAATTAGATTGACGAAAGGCCTTAGTTTTTAATGCATATGAATTAATCATCTTTTAATTTTATTTAAGGTTTATATATATTTTGTCTTATTTAAGAAACTCTTCCCTATCCTGTGTTTTTTTAAGATATTCCCATGTGGTTTCTTTTTATACAGTTTTTTAAAGATTTTATTTATTTTTAGAGAGAGAGGAAAGGAGGAAGAAAGAGAGGGAAAGAAACATCTATATGAGAGAGAAACATTGATGGGTTGCCTCTTGTGCTCACCATGACTGGGGACCAAACCTGCAACCCAGGCCTGTGCCCCAGCCGGGAATGGAACTGGCAACCTTTTGCTTTGTGGAACGACGCCCATTGACTGAGCCACACCAGTCAGGGCCCACGTGATTTCTTCTAAAAACTTACACTGTTGCCTATTACCTTTAGCTCTTTGATTCACCTGGAGTTCTATCCAGTAAAATTGCTAAGCTATTACTTCTTGGAATAGACTCTATATTTACATTCATTTCCCATTGTGGCTGTAACAAATGACTACACTCTTTTTGTGGCTCAAAACACCACATTTATTATTTTACACTTCTGGAAGTCCGAACTCTGAAAATGGATCTCATGGGGCTAAAGTCAATGGGTTGGCCGGGCCGTGCTCCTTCAAGGCAGGCTCTGGGAGAACACATTTCTTGCCATTTCCAGCCTTTAAAGGCTTCTCACATTCCTTGGCTCATGGCCACCTTCCAACTGTGTCACCACTCACATCTGTTTTCATCGTCACATCTTCTGTGATTCTGATCCTCTTGCCTCCCTTTTATAAGGACTCTTATGATTATTATACTGGGCCCACCTGGATGATCCAGGACAATCACCCCATCTTAAATCCTTAACTTAATCACACCTGCAATTTCCTTTTGCCATGTGAGAGAACATATTCACAAGTGCCAGCGATTAAGGTGTAGGCATCTTATTCTGCCTGCCATAATTTTCTTTTACTAGATCCGATTAGATCAGATTTCTTAATAAGCCCAGCTTTGGTTTTTCCTTTTCAACTTTTGTATGTGCTCTTCTTTCATAACTTATTTAGCAAACTAAAATACCCAATATGGGCTCAATAGAAGTAGTGATATTATCATCCTTGACTTGTTCTAGAATTTAAGAGGTTATTTCTAAGTATTTCATCAAAGAATATGAGTTTGCTGGAGAGTTTTGGACTTGACTTTTATTGGTTAAAGGAAGTTTTCTTTTACTTGTACTTTCTAGAAATTTTAACCATGAATTTGTGTGTTGAAAATAATTGAATATTTTTTCTGCTTCAGTCTTTCTCCTGTAATCTTTTAATATGAAGAATCACATTAATTAATTTGCTAGTTATTTAATCAACCTTGCATTTCTGTAATAAACCCAATTAGTTCATGAAGTATTCACTGTTTTGAACATTGGTAGATATTTGCATGTATATTAATAAGATAGGAACTTTTCATCTCTTTTCATTTCCTTTAAATTAGGGGATTTAGACATTAGACACAGTTAAACTCATAAAAGGAGCTGGAAGGTCTTCTTTCTTTTTTCTATACTCTGTAAGGGGGGTAGGATTCGAGCAGTGGTTCTCAATTGGAGCAATTTTACCCTTTAAGGGACATTAGCAATATCTGCAGACATTTTTGGTTGTCAAAACTGGGGAGGTGCTATTGGTATCTAGTGGGCAGAGGGCAAGGATGCTTCTGAGCATCCGGCAGTGCACAGGACAGCTGCCTCCTCTTCCCCCAACAAAGAAGTTCATCTTACCCCAGATGTCAATAGTGCTAAAGTTGTGATTTCTTTCTCATTCTGAATAAATAATCACTATCCTAATTTTGCAAGCCAATGCTAGAGAGGGGGGTGGGAAACAGAAATTCTGTTTTGATTAATCACAGTTACTAAGAAATTGGCCACAAGCAACGATACCAAGAAACTGAAGGAAAGTAATTAGTGTGATAGATGGTCTAGCAATTCCAATTCTGGGTATCTTTTCTAGAGAAATGCTAGCACGTACACATAAAGACACGTCTGAGGATGTTCCCTGAAGCAATGTTTGTAACAATGAAAAACTGGAAGCAATCTGTATGTCAGACCAGTAGAGTTATGGATTAAGTATGATATATTTATACAAAACCCTAGAAAAGTTAAAAGGAAACCAAATTTGTATGAGTCAAGATGGATATATCTCAAAATTATATTTTTGAATAAAAAACCAACTTGTATAACTATTGTATTTTTAAGTTAATAATTATACATGTAATACATTATGTGTTTTATGTAATACATTATGTGATGTAGCCACACTCAAAGTATTACTGTATGTTTTCTTTGGTCAAAATGCATGTGAAATATTAAAATGGCCTTGAAGGACATTACTTCACACAATGAACAAGTGTGAAAGAGTAGTTAACTAGGAGATTAACAAAAAAATGTCAAATGTACACTAATTTTATTTGCATTGTCCTAATTTTTAAAGGAAAATGAATTCATATGTTTCATGTTTAAAGTTTTAAAAAGTAGGTTATAGAAAAAAACTAGATGAAATCAAGACAAATTGTTAGCAGTGTTAATTTTTGATTGTAGAAATACGGGTGGATGGTTGTTAGTTTCTGCTTTTTGTATTTTCAAACTTCTTCAAATAATAAAAATACAATTTTGATTATAACAAAAAGAGGTTTGTGGCTACCAATCTAAGCTGCGGAAGTGAGACATTAAAACCAACAAGTTTATGGGAGAGTTCAGCAGCACCCCAGCTTGAGATGCTGGGATGAAATGTCACTCTTGGGGACTGATACCGCAGTACTGAATTTAATAATTCATGTACCTAATTTCAACAGATTTTCCACAGTTTAACAATGACCAACTTTCTTTCCTTTGGGAAGTAATAGGGTGTGAGAAGAAACACGGGCTCTCCCCCCACACGCCCCTGCCCTAGCCTGGGCAGGAAGGACTAGCAATTCACTTTGCAAGGACCTGCAGAGGTTGCACATAGCACTTCAGCACCTGTTCGTGATCTTTGTGAAGTTAAAGGTAAATGCCTTCTGGAGCAATGTAATACTGTCCTCTCATTTCCTATTCTCAAAGGAAATGAAGGCAGGTTTAGTTCTAGGCTTTCTTAGCATGACATATCACAAAGAACATTTGAAATCTGATATTAATTCCTAATGATTTTTTTTTAGTCTTTCAGTTGGTTCTTGTAGCTAAGACATGGAAATTTGAGAAAGAGGCAAATCTGTTGAGGCATTCATACAGAATATAAATGAATGATTAAAAAGTGCTTCGAACAGCAGTAGCTGGTGTGTGGTTAATGCTGTTGGTATTAACTGTTGCTACTAATATTATAGCTATTACTATAACCAACTGTAATACTAATATGACTGCAGTAAGAAAAAGCAGATATTTTAACTGTCTTGTATGATTTTAGAAACAACTTTAAAATATTAAAAACTTTAGAGGTCAGTATCCTTATCTTCAGCAGAAGCTTGCTCTATACGGTTTCAGTGCCCCTGGGGAAGGATGCCGATTCTCCTCAGGACTCTTCCCTGCCTAGATCTTCCCCATGAGTTAACTAGGTCTGCTAGAAAGTGTACCACAGGAAAGGGGAGGGAGCAGAATGGTTATTCCTAGGTGCTAAAAATTCAGGTTTTAGCATGTGACTTCCTTCCTCTCTTTGAAGCCATGAGGGTTCACTTTTCCACTTTAAGAATTCGCCAAAAGCAAAAGTAATGTTTTTCTCACTTGGTATGTAAACCAGAGGAGATTATTCCTGTTTATCTGTGAGGGTTCTGGTTAGAACTGGAATAGTAAACTGTCTCAGAGACATCTCCGTGGAGTCCCGTTCCGTGCCATCTTGCCCCACCTTCCTGGTATTGTGGCATCATTATCAAGCGCTTGAGGTGAAGCCAAGGAAGAGAATATGGAAGACGGAATTTTGATCGTGAGGGGAAATGCATAGTCCTTGATCCTGCCCCTTTCTGGCAGCGTTTTGTTTGCACCAGTTTTCAAGTTCCTCCAGAATGAAAGGCCGTCACTCAAAACGGCTCCTGGTTACTCACTCCTTGGTCAGGGGGAAGTTAAATACAATTACTTTGCCATATCTAGTAACTAGCAAGGATGGGGTGATGAAATCAGCTGATGACTGAACTTTAAACCCTAAGAAGTGTAGGACTAGCTATTGTGGCTCATTCACTCCTTAACATATTCTGGTTAATTGATCATCTTTCTAAAGAACAAATCCCTCAACCTCTTTAACTACTACACTTTGTAAGACAGTTTTCATCAGTGGAATTAAAGAATCTAGATGTGGCAAGATAGATGTGTGTATTTTTACAGGTGCATGAAATTTTTTTAAGAATGTTAGGTTAGCACTGAGCTATTATAGTCTGCAGAGTATCCTTGGTTCATGCTAAATTCCAGCCATACAAAGGCCAACAAAAATATTTAAGTCAATTATAGTACATCTATAGTCAATTGACGTTACTTAAAATTATGTCATAGAAAAACATTTAATGACATGGAAAGATATTCAAAATATATTCAGCGAGAAGGGATTAAATAATAGTATCTATAATTTTTGCTGCTTTTTTTTTTAATGAAAGGCACATACTATACATATACAAGTAAAACGTCAAAAAATACACCAAAATCTTAAGCTATTAGTCTGGGCAAAGGAATTATGAATAGATTTTTTTCCCTGTGTGTTTGGTTTTTTTGTGTGTGTTCCCGAAGTATCTTCACTTAGCATGTATTGCTTTTGTAATTAAAAATAAAGTTTTCCTTTTTAAAAGATGACGGTAGAGTACGACTGGCTGACTGTTTAGACAAGAGCTCATAGTGTATATGCAATCGTGGGGTCATTATGAGATCAGAGGCTCATTCTTAACCTTCAAGTTTATAAGCACAATTTGATTAATTCACCATAGAAATGAAGATGGCACAAAAATGATCAGACTGGTTCCCTTCCCTTAGCTCTCATCACCGCTGCCTGTATTATTTTCCCATTAGGATAGATTCCCCCAAATGTAATCAATTCTTCAAAGAATTTGACTCTTGTATGGCTCTGAAGCAAGGGTACCAATGAGGTAGGTACTTCTTTTTGTATTAGCAATGCAGGGCTGCCAGTGGTACTATATTCAAAGAGTTCCAGGCTTAGGGCACTCTGTTCAAGAGCAAGATGTGGTTGTCGTTACGCAGTTTTATTTATTTGCAACACGGAAGGGAGACAGGCAAAGGTCTGTCTCCCAGAAGGGAGGTTTAGCCATTGCTTATAAACACTCTTCGGTTAGTTACATGTTTTCTTCTTTGCAGTTGGCTAAACTTCAGGTCAAGCTCATCAGGTTGCAGCTGAGTCTCCAAAACATTTAGTGAAAACTGCCCAGACCCTGAGAGCTCTGTCTTATCTAACAATAGAGCACTCTCCTGTGAGCACTGAGTATTTTTGTTATTTTCTGTCATTTGACAGCTTTCAAATTATTTTTATTTTAATTTGCTTTTTCACAAAAATTTCTAGTAGCCATTACAAGTTCACGTGCTTTTTACTCTATTTCCTTCGGTTATAACTTTGAGAAAGTGGGATTTTATTTGCAAGAGGGGGAAAAGCAGAGATGTGGGGAAGGAGCATTGGCGTTCTACTGCAACAGCTTTCTAAATGGCCTCCCCACTTCCAGGCTTGACTCCCTCCAAACAGCAACCAGAGAAGTCACTTTAAAACTTTAGTCGGATCACCTTCCTCTCCTGCTTAAAATAATCCAGTGGCTTCCCATTGCTTTTAAAATAAAATTCAGCCGTGCCACCACGGGTAAGGCTGTGCTGTGCAAACTTGTTTACTGCAGCCACACTGGCCTTTGTTCCCGAAACAGCGCACTTGTTGTCACATTAGAGCCTTTGTCCTTGCCTATAATACTCTTGCTCATTGACGTAGGCACTTGGCTCCTACTCCTTCACGGTTATTGGCTCAAACATTTATCACCTCCTCAGACAAGCCTTCAGCGTCTCTCCCATCCAATTCATTCTGTTAGTTTGTTTACTGCATCTATCACAGCCCGAGATTATCTATCACAGTCCTTTCTTTGGTGGTTCACTGGTTCTTTTTCTGTCTCTCACACCACAAAGTAAGGTAGGAGACAAGCAACCTTAATTGGCTCGTTTACTGCAGCAGCCCCCGCCTCTTGATTAGACTTTGTTAGTTAAGAGAATGAAGAGCTATACAGGCCTGCCTCCGTGCTCCTTTTGTTTTTATTTTTTTCAGTGCAGAAATTAAAGCAAGGGGACATAGTAAGTTAATGCTCAAAATCCTAATTCGCAGTGCCCTTCATCTTTACTGAAGGGGTTAACTAGACGAATATGAGCAGGTTTAAGTGGAAGCACCCTCGAAATGAAGCCAGCGCTCCTGCATTACAACAAAGCTCGGAGGATGAAGTCTTGATAGGGTATTGGGGAGCTAAAGGGTAGAGAGTAAATAGGAAGAATCAGCGAGGTGTAGTCTCTTTTCACACGTTGGAGAGCGAAGGAGACCTAGTACAATGCTTCAAGAAAGACTATTGGGTATAGTCACTTAGAAGGGTTTTCTTTTCTTTCTGTCTTTTTTTTTTTTAGATAAGGGTTGAACGCAAACAGGAAGCAAACTGAAAAGAGGAAGAGCCGAAGACCTGCGAATCCCCGCGCACTTCAACGGAATCCACACCCCCGGTCGCGCGCCCCCAGCCCAGGGTCCTCAGCCCACCCCAGCGACCCAGGTCCCACTGCAAACGCCTCCCTTCGTCCCTTCGCAGATCTGCTTCCTTGGAGCGCTAAAAGAGCTTTCAAAACACTAAATGAAACTGACATCTTTTTCTAAATAAAAAGAAAAAACCTGAGAATTTCAGGAACGTGCACAGAAAGAAGGTCCGGTAGCCGCATCCCCCTGGGCCTCCCATCCCCTCCACCCGCTTTCTCCTCCGCGCAGATCCCCCCTCACCCCCCAGCCCCAGGTCCAGGGCGGGGCGTACCCGCTGACGCTGCCGGGCCCGGACTGCGCAGCCGCGGGGCGGGCTCTCGGGTGGAGTCGCGCGCTGAACAGTTCGCGCGGGAGCGGGACGTCAGGGCGCAGGTCGGCAGGTCGCTAGGAGCCGCAGCTGCTGCGAGGCAGAGGGGAAGCCAGGATGGCGACTTCAGGCCGGAAGACCTCGACCCCAAGCCCCCTGGCCTCCAAGAGAGCTCACCCGAGAGATCCCTCGTCGGAGGTCCCGAGCAAGAGTAGTAAGAGTTCGGCACCGCCTCTGCCGTTGCCGTCGTCCGGACCTTTTGTGGAAGGGTCTATCGTCCGCATCGCGATGGAGAACTTCCTGTGAGTGGCCGGAGGCCTCACGGCGGCGGGGAAGGCGAGTGGGCCCGCAGGCCGGGGGCGCGCGCTCCGTGTGTGCGCGCGTGGGTGGGTGTGTGTCTAGCTTGTGGATCTTGCCGAAAATTTGTGACGGGATTACCAGCACATCTATTCATAGGCTTTGGAGATTGTACTTGTTGTTGTGCTAGGTATGTGTCTTGTGTGATAACGATATTTTACAAAATTTCTTCTACCAACGTTTTTTCAAGGCGTCATTTGCGGGGTAGTGGATGTAGTGGGGATTAGGTCTCTACCCGCTGGAAGCACGGCCTATGGAGGAAAGACATAATCTGTAATTCACAAAACTATGGTCTTTAGAGATTCCCGTACAAGAAAATTAATCCTTACTGTCAATTGTTGGGCCTCTTAACAGACCCTTGACCCCTACGAATCTACTTTTCTTCCCTAATTCCTACCTTTCCCTCCCTCCAGACAGCTAATAATCATAATAATCATTTTTGAATTCAGTAATGTGTTTTAACACAAATGCCTTGTTAGTATAACACCTTACAGTTCATTTGATCAAGGTATTTTTTAAGCTTGCACAGAGTGGCGTAGGGGAAACAATTGCAGTAACATCAGCATTTTTTTCCAGGCACCTATAATGCCATTTATAGAAGTAGGTGCTTTATTTATACAGTGCTCTCATTCTTTCTTCACAACAACTCTTTATAATATCTCTTGATGAGATAAACTCACAGAGGTTCATTTGCCCACACTTACACAGCTTGTTAGTAGCTGAATTACTATTGGAATCAAGATCAGGAAAGATCATCAAATGAATTACCTATGATAATAACGTATGTATCAGGATACCATGGGGCCACAAAGAATGAAGTGCTTAATATCTTCCACAACTGTGAGAAAGGGCTTTCTTGGTATGGGCGTTATAAAAGGCTTAAAAGAAGGGAAGAGGACTAGAGAGGAACTGCCTGCAGCAGTTTGTTATATCTAGGAAGCATCAAGTGTTTTAGTAAGCTGGACCACAGGATATAGACCCTAGGTGGTACCGAAGAGGTAGGCAACTGTTGAGGTCTGTGTTTACTGTGCTAAGGAAGTCCAGCTTCATTCTATAAACAGCCAGGATGCATGTTAAGTAGGGAGTGGCATGTGATTTACATTACTCTGGAAGCATTGTAAAGGATAATTTAGAAAGGGTGCAAAATTGAAGGCAAGAAGACCTTTGCAATACTAAGACAAGGGGTGATCAGGTTTTGAACCTAGAAGTTGCACTGGGGAGTAGAAGTGGAAAGAAGAGAGATTTGACGAGAGTTGGCTACAGATTAATTGTGAAGCATGAGGGTAAGGGAGAAGTGCAGCGTTAGCTAATTGGTCAGATATGTGCTGTTCAGAAGAGGGAGCGATTTAGAATAAAAAAAAATGCCTTTTGGCCCGGCTGGTGTAGCTCAGTGGATTGAGCGCGGGCTGGGAACCAGAGGGTCCCGGTTCGATTCCCAGTTGGGGCACATGCCTGGGTTGCGGGCCAGGTCCCCAGTGAGGGCCATGTGAGAGGCAACCATACATTGCTCTTTCTCTCTCCCTTCTCCTCTCTCTGAAAATAAATAAATAAAATCTTTAAAAAAAAATGCCTTTTGGATCCTGTGACTAGAAGTTTCCTGTGGGGCATCTCACAGATCTTCCATAGGCAGTATTTTAACTATCTGAAGCTTACAGAAAGATGTGAACAGACGAGAGATTTGGGAATCACGCATATAAGTGATTGTTGAAGTTGCAGAAATGGTTCAGATTGCCCAACAGGAAATGTAGGTAGGAGGAATAGAAGAAGGCCAGTACAGAGACCTGGAGGAATGCCAGCATAAGGGTGAGTGGAAGAGGAATTCACAGGCTGAGAAGAAACTGTCAGGGAGGTAAGAGAAAAACCAAGGGAGACTATTGTTAAAGAAGGCAAGGAAAAAGTGTTTCAAAAATAATCTGCTATGTTGAAGTCAGATAACAGGACTGAAAAAGAGCCCACTGCATTTAGCAATTAGGAAATCTTTGACCCTTTGATGAAGCAGTGGAAGAAGAAAACTTTTGTATTCATAAAAGAATGAATGAGGGAGGGAGTAACCTTGGATGTGAAGATGATAAAAAAAAAAAATTCTGACTGGAAAATGCAGAGCTAAGTGAGGTTTTATTTTCACAGTGAAAGGACTTGAGTTTTAGGAATGACATAAGAGAGCTTAGGTAAACTTAGGCAACCGAAATGGTCCGGAAGAGAATGGTCAAGGGAAGGATTCCTATGGGTGAACCAAGTCAAATAGGGTTGGGAGTAGAGGGAGAGACTTCTAGGCAGAAGGGACAGCATGTGCAAAGGCTTTCTCTGAGAAAGGAAGGCAGGCTAAAATAGTCAGGAAACAGAAAGAAATTTATCATAGGTAGAATTTAGAAGCCTGATTAGAGAAGAAGGGGGAGGAGGTAGAAAGTAGAAAAGGGGAAGCTGGAGCTAAATTATGAAGGATTCTATTTTTTCTTGTTCTTTTTAATTTCTTTTTTAACAAGTGACTTCAGATTTGCATGTCTATGAACGTGATTTGGTGATTGACGGAGAGGTGTTGTGTGCAGAGAGGTTAAGGAGATGGTAGAATAAAAGATAATGCAAAACTAACTAATACCTAGGTTTCTAATATGGGCAGGGGAGTGAATGATGGTACCGTTCACTAAGAGATCAGTGGGTTTTGTTTTGAATGTGCTGCGTTTGGGATGACCGTTGTGGGACATCCGAATAAAGTTACTGAGGTGGTGATTTCATTTATAGGTCACCTGGATTGACTTTCAGTATATAGGTACTACCTGAGGCCATAGAGAATATCTGAGGTAGCAGGCAAAGTACCGTGTATAGTGTGGGCCTTTGACAGTAGCTGTTTCAGGGGAAGCTTAGGCAAATGGGAACTCACAAAAAGGGCATTCCCAATAAACATATAGAGTCAGAACAATTAATTTTTTTAAAATACAAACGATTCGTTTTGTTTTTGGCAACTCTTCCTGTTTATAATGTATGTGTATTGTATAGACCACAAATTCTTAAGCTTTTGTCTGTTTTATTTGTTTTCTTAAATATCAGTTGCACCATTATTTTAGTAAGATACTTGCACAGAGATTTCACAGGAGAGTCGAGTGTTAAAAGAGTGGGGCTTGCTTGTGTGTTGGGATTAAGAAGTTCCAGGTGAGATGATTTTCCAGATGTGTGAAATTTCCCAACTAGATTTATTTTAACCATTATGAAGGGTTCTGTCAAGATCCAGCTACTAACAGAACAAAGCCTCTGAAGGATAAAGTAGATGTTGTGTAGAGACGGGGGTGGAAACCTGCCAGAAAATACTTTTCCTGTACCACTGTTTTTATCTTTATTACCACCCGGCATTTCAAAATTGTTAATTTCTTTGAGTATTAGAGTTGAAGTGTGTTTGGTGAAATTACAAGCTGTGGCAAACGTAGGTTTACAGTTGTGAGTATGTGAAACATGGTTTACTTTACTATATCTATTAATTATCGTGTATTTTCCATACAAAAGCTGTAAAGCTACATTTGCCCCACTCTGTATTTAGTAGGTTAGTAGCAGGTAAAACATTTATTCTTGGGGAATTAGTTGACGGCTAACTGAAACCCAGTGGGAACAAGACATTCTTTATGGGTTTTAATTCAGGGTATTCAAAGATAAACTAGAAAAATGTCTGAATCAGAGGTTGCTTCACATTTTGCCATGGTTGTCACGGAGGACTGCGCAGGAGTAGATGCTGTTGCTCTAGGTAGTGTGCTACCGCAGGCGGCTTTCTGGCACCAGGGAATAAGTGCACAGCTACTCGGTGTTGATGCATTCTTGTTTCCTCTCATGGGAATACATTTTATTTGAATGTGGACTCTGCCTTCCTGGGTAAATTTCTGGCAGCATATTAAAGAAAATGGATGTAATACTTTTAAATTAATAATAAAATGAAACCAATGGGTCGATATACGTCTTCAGTTTTCTAATTAGAGTAAAAAATTTGTTTGGATTCTTTCAAATATTAGACTATGAAAAGTTGCTATTAAGTATTGTAATTAAGACAAAAGAAATGTAAAATGTACAGATTTCAAATGAGCCATGGCTTCTCTTACATAAAATTTTTTTAAAATTATTTTATTTGTATAGTAGCTTTGATACATTTTTTCATGTCTTATAATTGTTAAAAAGGAATAAATAATATCAAATTTGCTTTATTCAGCAGACTTGTAGTTGAAACAGGCATTTGAAATCTTATTTTTCTAATGATGTTTTTTATTTTATTTAGTTTTTAATTCAGTTACATCTAGTATTATTTTACATTAGTTTCAATTACATCTAGTATTATTTTACATTAGTTTCAGGGGTGTGTATAGTGGTTAGACAATTATATACTTTACCAAGCGTTCCCTCTGATATTTCCAGTACCCACCTGGCACCATGCATAGTTATTACAGTATTAGTGACTGTATTCTCTATGCTGCGCTTTACATCCCATGGCTATTCTATAACTGTTGTACCAATTGTACTTCTTATTCCCTTCACCTTTTCCACCCAGCCTACCACCCAGCCCTCAGTCTGGCAACCATCAGTTTTTTTCTCTGTATTTGAGAGTCTTTCTGTTTTGTTTGTTTATATTGTTCTTTAGATTTGCTCTTTTGTTTTTCCCACTGATAGATTTTTTTCTCCTCTAGTTTATTAACAATGTGTAAGTAACATTAAATTTGTGAGATGAGCTGGCTCCTACAGGAATTTGAGTAAGCCTGTAATAATGATAATATAAAGTAAGAAAAAATGCTTTAGAAAAGAAAATGTTCTTCTTCTCTGCTTAGTAATTTTACCTCTTTCAAATTCAGAACATACGATATCTGTGAAGTATGTCCTGGACCCCATTTGAATATGATTATTGGAGCTAATGGGACGGGGAAGTCCAGCATTGTGTGTGCCATTTGCCTTGGATTAGCGGGCAAACCTGCTTTCATGGGACGGGCAGATAAGGTGAGTTAACATAAGTACTTTTTAAAAAATTTCAAAGCGGTGACTTGCTTTTAGTAAAAAATCAATTTCTACGTTTCACTTCCTTTGATATAGCAAAAGTATAGTGCTTGAATATAAAGAATGAAGTTAGCTGGGAGGAGCTTTCCATTTCTAGAAGGATTTGGGGCTGTATATATATGGAGAGAATTCTCTAAGTACATAACACTAGAAGTTCTTAGATGGTCTAAAATGTTGTTGGTTTTGTTTTGTTTTTTTAATATATTGCTGGGCTTATGGAAAGGTGAAGTAAATGTACCAACAGCAGAAACAAAATAGTGTGGATCTGAAAACTTAAGCAAGCTCTGGAGTTGTTTTCTCAGGGGCACTTGCTTACCGTGTACCTAAACGCCTGGCTTTGAATTGGTTCCATGGGGTGGGGGCCCTGAAGGTGGTGGGTGAGAAAGGGCTAGATATAAAACTAAAAGCCCAGCACTGTGTGCAAAAGAGAAAACATCTCAGAATGGGACAGTGGGGTCACTTACTTATCTCATTGTAAACTCTGAATACAATGGGGGCAAAAAGGAACTCTTCCAAAGAATTCTTAACCATAAGCCTTAATACCTGTTTGGGGCCACAATTCATGTTACCCGTATGGCCTGACTGTTGTAAATGGTCGTTTTCATTTGGAGTGGTTTCAGTTAGTGATCTCTTCGGGCATTGGCAGAAGTCAGTGCAAAGCTTCTCAAGGAAAATAGCCTCCGTTCTGTCCTCAAAAGAATTCAAACATAAAAGCCTAAGAAATTCATGAATCCATAACTAAAAATCACAAAACATAGGACAAAATTAATCACCAAAAATAAAAGCTAACAAAAATAGCAGACTATACAATCAGACCTACAAAGCTTGTAAATAGACAGCATAAAGTAGGAATATTTAGTTTAAGGAAATAAGAGAACTTTGCAAGAGTAACAAATGAACAAGTAACAAAAAGATTAGGTAAATTTGAAGGAGAATCAAACAGAACTTAGAGAAAAGTACTTTTGATGAAAGGTTCAGTTCTCAACTTGAATTCACATAATCTAACTGCAAAACATACAAGGAAAATCAGCAAAACTTTTTTTCCCCAGTAGAACTCATAATGAGAAGGTACCAGATGCATAATCACAGCAGGAGGGCTACTAATAATCAGTAGGTCAATTAGAGAAAACATTAGTAAGAATACAGGCATACCTTGGAGATACTGTAAGTT
>PVJI01029867.1:0-14842 GCA_004026765.1 Micronycteris hirsuta
GAGCCAGAGCCCTGCCCAGCGGGTGGCACTGCCCCTCAGCACCCCCAACACTGAGTGCTGCGGCCGCGAGGAGGGGGATCAGCGTATCAGGAGACAGCTACACTTCAAGGTTTGCTCACCTCGCTCCGCCCTGTCTCCCCTCACCCTCAAGGCCGCCTAACAGCTCCCCACTTTGCAGGTGAGAAAGCAGAGGCCCACAGAGGTGCCAGAAGCAGCCTAAGGTCCCCGGCTTCCGATGCTCTGTGCTGACGACAAGCAAGGTGTGGACAGTCCCCGGGGAAACACAGACTCTGAGCCCCAGAGGGCTTCCTTGCCAATCGTGCTGCTCCAGGGCCAGCATTAAACCACGACTGTGTTCTGCGGGCTCAGAGGCCCGGTGATGGGCCTGGTGGGACCCAGAGGGAAGCCACCCTGGCGGAGTCAAGTGAGAGAACGAAAGCCCCTGTGAGGAGGGCTCGGCGTGCACCCTGGGGCATGTGCTGCACCTGCCTTCTCAGTCTTACCTGCGCAGGCTCAAGGCGGGAGACCAGGATGAGGCTCAGGGTCCCACTGCTACAGAAGGGGTACCACACCTCTGCCCCGTGTGGCCCACCCCTGCGGCTCCCTCCCCACCAGCTCTGTGTCCCCCCACACGTCCTGCAGGCAGGCCTCCCGTGGGGGCCCCTCCAGTTCCACCCAGCTGGACTGCCCCGGCCCAGAGGGCAGCAGCCACCAGGCAGGTGGCTACCTCTGACACAGGAGACCCCAGACCCCCCAGCACTAGACCAACGGGACCCAGAGAAAGTCACGGCACCCCTCCCCAAGCCTCAGTTTGTCCATCTGTGACATGGGACCACATGGGTGTTCCGAACAGAATGGGGCTGGGGCTGGGAAGCTCTCTGTGGTGACCTGTGACATGTTGGCCACGCACTGGCCCTTCCCTGGGTTACCTGCCTGTGAGTCCTTCTGTGCAAGGCCAGCACCCCAAGGCTGTTGATGGACAGTCAGGATGCGGTTGGGGAGGGAGTGAAAAGGCTTATCTAAGCAGCCCATTGTCTTTGCTGACCTTTGCTCCCGGGCCACACTGGGTTTAGGGAAAGCCTCCGTATTAGCCCAACAGGAAAACCTATTCAGGGCCAGCATGACAATCTGTCTTCTAGAAGGCCCAGACCACCCCCCCACTCCGCCCTCCCTTTAAACCAACAAAAAACACAAGCCAGAGAACAAATCCATCTTATTTTGAGAAGCTCAAATTTTTAATCCAAACTTTTCAAAGTAAACAGGGCCATACAAAGGCTTGCTGGAGGTCCCGGTGTCCCTGAGTTAGCTAAAGGGGAGTGGCCCCAGTGGTGGGGGAAGGGAACAGGGCTGACTCGCACGGGGACAGGCTGGGTGTGGGGGGACGGTTCGGTAGGTGGGGCATGGAGGATGGGGGAAGGGCAAGCGAGAACTGCTGGAAATGCTTTTGTTTGAAAACTGCCTCCATTCAAGAGGATGAATCTGGCTTTCTGGTGTTTGGGGTTCACCTGCCTCAGTCTGCCCCGCTGGGTCACAGTGAAGAGCGCTGTAGTCCAGATTTTAATTGGCCCTCAGTCAAAACTGAGTGGGGGGAGGGCTGTTTGCACTCGCATTCTGAGGCCTGCCAGCAGCCCTGCCAAAGGCTGCGCTGCATACAGATGGGCCGCCTCCCACCGCAGCCTCCTGGGCCTCCCAGGGCCCCCAGCCAGCAGCAGGTACCCCACAGCTCCCAAGGGAGGACCCCAGGGTCCCCGCTCCCCAGGCTCATTGGCAGGTGCGGCCAGACATGGGCTCAGACACATTCAGAGAGCTGGCTGTCTAAACAGCACACAGTTGTACAGGGCAGCGAAGTCTGCTTGGTGAGCCCCCAAAAGGGTCCCTATTGGTTTTCTGCGAGGAGCCTTGGAAGAAATATTCACGACCAGGACTCTGACAACTGCTGAGACCTACTGTGTGCAGCCCCTGGCCTTCCTCGCCCCTGCAGATAAAGAGGGCACTCTGGACTTACCCACACAGAAGAGGCTCAGTAAAGTCAAGTAACTTGCAGAGAGACGAGGAGGGGCGGAGATTGGTTCAAATCCAAGATGGCCTGACCCCTCTGGGGAAAGGGGTTATCAACCATCTGCTCGGTGGTCACCGATAAGGAAGTGACACTTCCCAGGATGGGAGAAGGAGGGCAAGCCTGGATCAGGAACCAAGAATAGGGAATCCCCCTTGTCTGCTGATTAACAGGATCAGTCAACGTGACTAGAGGCCAGAGATGCGAGCCAGCCCACCACCTGGGCAGGGGAGGACCCCAGTGGCCCCATCCCCGGTCACGCTCAGACCCCTGGGCTTCCACTTGTCTGTAAAGTGAAGATAACGCTACCTCTCCCAGGGCTCCTGTGAGGATGAGGGGAGACCAGGTCTGCGAGGCACCAGCCCTGTGTCCGACTCCACTTTCCCCACCACCGGGCCAGGGCTCAGGGGTCCCGTCTCCAGCCTTGCTCTTCACACAGCTTAAACTACAGGTCTGAGGACAGAAAAGGCCGTTTGTAAGAAAAGGGCCTTGTCCCAGTTTCTGGGCATCCTCTCCAGGTTGGGAGGACATCTCAGGCCTCGCCCCGTCCTCCGCTCCTGCATCCCTGGCAACTACAAGAGAACTTCCCTGCAAATATGCTGAGGCACTCCAGCCCTCCCGTGTCCTGCAGAGAACCACTCTCGCCAAGTGTCCTCAATGATGCAGCTGAGAATTAGCAACATTTCATTTCCCAGCCAGAAGGACTGCAGCAGTCCCCTCCTTCATGCTGCAGTTGAGGGAATTGAAGCCCAGAAATCTGACCCTCCCCAGCCCGCCCCACCCCCCCACAAGAAGGCTAGGCCAGAAAGGCTGGGGCTGGGGCTCCTCGCTCCCCAAACCCTGAAACCCCAACAAATGAAACCACCTAACTCTCCGCTACTGCCTTGGCCTTAAGGAGCCTGTGGTGGGAGGTGGGGTTGGATACAGAGTTACCAAAAGTAACCTGAGTTGTAGACGTAGATTGCTAATCAGTAACAAAATATCCCTCTCAACCCAGTCCTGCCCTGAACTCGCAGGCTGGGAAGGTAAATAAAGGAAAAACTGTGCTACACTAACTTGCACCCCACCTCCTGGGTCCAGTCTGCAGCCCAGCCCCCACCCCAAAGCACCTGCAGAGGCCACTTGGCCATCAAACCAAAGACAGAGTGTCCTTCCCCTGCTCAGGCCATCACTCTGGGGAAGAATAGTCACTTAAGGCCTAATACATGTTCTCTGAACCAGGAGAGCCTTTAGCAGAACCAGAATGAGCTATTTAATCCCCACCTTCAGGCAAATTGTTTGGGTAGTAGCAACTGCCACCAGAACTGGCAGCCAAGACATCAAAAATGTGGAAAAACAGGGAGGCAGCGCCGTGGCTCAGCTCCACAGACCAGGCTGGGGGATCCCTGCCCTGGGCGTGGAAGACAGGAGCTGAGCTTTCCTGAGTTCAAAGGTCCTGCCACCCACACCCTGGCCACCCACCACCGTGGCACTTCCTGTATGGCGACCAACAGTTTATATATCCTTTCAGAAGCTTCCTCTGCGCCTCAAATCCCCAGGGCAGGGATCCTCGGCTCCATTCTACAGATAAGGAAACTGAGGCACAAAGGGGAACACAAAGCCAGACCCATGCATCCCTCTGGAAAGTCTCAGAACCTCTGCGGAGAAAGGTCTCTCCTCCCTGAAACGTGCAGGGCTAGTAAGAACCCAGGAAGGCTCTGGGCAGGGGTCCTCTGGCCCGGCAGCCTCCGGGTCTCGACCTGGCCACTGCCTGTGGTTCTTCCCAGCCCACAGGCAGCACCAGGGGGCCCAGGCATAGCCCCAGCCCACACGTGGATGCAGCTCTGGTTTGGGGCAGCCTGTTGGTCCCAATAAGACAGAAAATTCACTTGCGCTAAGAAGGCCATTCATTTTTTTTAACACGAGCTTCCTGCTGGCGGACAAGGATTCCCAGGCAGAGAGGAGGCGCCCCCAAGCCAGCCGCGTGTGCAGCGCGGGATGGCGGTACTGATAACCCCGCAGGGAGAAACTTTCCCGGGGTCTGGCGGTCCCGCCCGGCTACCGATGAGAAGCTGGCCAGGGACTCGCCTCCATCACTTGGCCAGAAAAACACCACCCAAAGCCCTACTGCGGGCGGGCGCGAGACCTCCCAGCCCCGAGTCTGGGTGCCAGCTGGAGGCCAGGTCTGGAGTGGGGGAAGGAGCTGTGACCCGCGATGTCCCACCGGTGTCGTCCTTACCGTGCAGGCCGTTGGGAATGCTTCGGTGGTGCGGTGGCGCCGACAGGTCGTCCAGGGACCTGCGCGTGGCTACAGCTTTGCCGTCGGGGACCTTGTGCGGCCCTGGGGGCAGCAGCGGGGGCGGGACGTGGTGGTGGTGGTCCGGGCTGCCGCCGCTGCCCGCGCTCGACGTGCTGCTGCCGTCACCCACGTCGCGGGCCCCCGTGCCCGCCGCGCCGCCCGCCAGCGGCCCGCTCAGGCTGGCCTGGCTGTCGATGGAGCTGCGGGAACCCGCGCCGCCGCCGCCGCCGCCGCCGCCGCCGCCCGCGCCGCCCGCGCCCCCCGCCAGCGCCGCGCGCTCCTCGTCCAGCAGCAACACCAGCTCCTTGAGCTCCAGGTTCTCGCGCAGCAGGGCCTCCTGGCGCGCCTCGAGCTCGCGCAGCTTCTGCTGCGAGCGGGCCACCTCGTGCCACACGGCGCCGGCCGCGTGGCGCCCGAAGCGCTGCCACTCGCGCGCCAGCTTGCGCCCCTTTTGCCGGTCGTCGTCGAGGAAGCAGCAGAGCTCACGCAGCTCCTGGTTGTCGTCCTGCAGCCGCTGGTTCACGTCCTTGAGGCCGCGGATCTCCAGCAGGTGCTGCTGCAGCCGCCGGTTCACGTCGCGCATCAGGCCGCCGTGCTCCAGCATGAGGCCCACCTTCTCGCCCTCGGCGCGCCGCAGCCGCCGCGCCAGCTCCTCCTTGCTCCAGCGCAGAAGCTCCTCGTCCGGCACCTGGCTCAGCTCCTCCGACGCCGCCGCCGCCGCCGCCGCCGCAGGGGGCTTCGCCATGGCTGGGCCGTCACCGCGGCATCGCCCGCGCCCTCGCCCGGCCGGCGCTCCCCGCGCCGGGGCTGCGCTGGCCCGGTCCGCGCGCGGGCGGGGGGCAGGCGGGGGCGCGTGCGGCCCGCCCCACGCCGCCTCGCTAGTCCTCACGCAGCGCCCGCCCGGGCCCTCGGGACCCCGCGCGTCTCGGGTATCAGCGAGCGAGGATCGCTGCCGCGTCGGCGGCCGCCGTGCCGGGTGCTCTCCGGGCTCCGGCGAAGCAGGCGGAGGCCCGCCCCCGGCCCAGCTCCGGGAGCCCCGGCCGCCCCGCCCACTCCGGGCGGGGAGGAGGCGGGGCGTCGCGGACAGGCCCCGCCTCCGAGGGAGCGAGGGGACGGGCAGAGGCGCGGCCGAGCCGCGAGGTCCCCCGCCGCAGTGCGCTCGCCCGCCCGGCGCCCTGACAGAGGCGCGTTGGAGCCGTGGTCCCGCCCTCCCGCCCGTCCGATTGGGTCTCTCCGGGGGTGTGTGGGAGGGGCGGGGCTCACGAAGGGGACGCTGCGGAAATGGTACAGTCCACCCACTGGGCTTTTAACACTCCCTCCTCCCCCTGGCGGTTCAAGTTTCTGCGCCGGAGGACGCGGCCTGGGCCAATCCCAGGGCTACAGGGCGCTTTTAAAATGCAGGTACAGTGCGGGGAGGGCGACGGTGGGAAAGGTAGGGCCGGGCTTCCCTTAAAGGAGACGCGCTGAAATGCTCTCCGAGCCCCTCCTCAAGCCAGCCTACCCCTCCCGCCCTCCCTCGACCCAAATAAACAAACACGCTCGACCCGGGGGATAGGTCCCCTTCTCCCTCCCGGGGCACCAGAGTCCACCGTAGTCTGAGCTCCGACGAACAATAGGACTCTGACACAGGGGTCGCTCTCCCGGCGGCAGGGCGGCTCTTTGTCCCCAACCCTGTCCCCGGCTCCGCCACCCCCATCACCGCCCTGTCCCCTGACAGAGCGCGCAGAGGGGCTGCGTCTCCACTCTACCCGGGGACTGTGGCTCCGGCGTCGGCGCCCCCGGAGGACCGGGGCCTCGCCAGCCGCGTCCCAGAGCATCGTCTGTACCCTCTGCCCTGCCCCAAGAGGGTCGAGGACGCCGGGGATATGCCCCCCTGCCCCGAGCGACGTTCAGAGCACCGTCCTCCGCCCACCCGTCCGCGGGTCCCCGGGACTCTGGGGAGAATCTTTGATTTGAGAGGTGGAGACCACTGGGGCCTTAACGCTGGGGTCGCAAGGCGCCGAGCCGGCCGCAGAACCCCCTCCGCACCGGCAGCCTCTCCCCTTCCCACCGCCTGCGAGTCTGCCTCGTTATCTTCGTGTCCCCGGGGCGCATTTAAGGCGCGCCTGCTGGG
Source organism: Micronycteris hirsuta (assembly GCA_004026765.1). Classification (NCBI taxonomy): domain Eukaryota; kingdom Metazoa; phylum Chordata; class Mammalia; order Chiroptera; family Phyllostomidae; genus Micronycteris; species Micronycteris hirsuta. Next base: position 6,448 of record PVJI01029867.1, read on the forward strand.
AGCCTGGAGGAGGGGGGCGTGCGTCCCCTGGGACCCGCAACTGAGATAAAACCCGCGCACTCGACCCGGAGCGCGCGCCGCAGCAGCAGCAGCTGGTGCCCCATTTCCATCCCAGAACCGTGCAGCCGGCGCTGCTCCAGCCAGGCCTGGTCTAGACCCCCGGAGTCTGCGAAGGACGACCGCGGAAGCCGTGTTCTCTGAGGGAACGGGCAGGCTGGCAGGAGAGAAGACAAACTAGATCACCCTGAGGCTGTCCTGAGGGCTGTGACCCAGGATTAAGACCAGCTGCGGTCACAGAAAGTGACAACCGGTTGCTTTAGGTCCTGCGGGCAGGAGGTGCGCCGAGGAGGCGCGCCTACTCTGAGATCCGAGCGCAGAGGACACAGCGGGAAAGGCGCCCTACGTGCAGGGCAAAGCAGGGGCCCTAGGGGTCGCTGGTTCGTGGCCTCCTCGAGGAAGTCCAGTGAGGCTGGGAGGGGGCTGGGGAAGCGCGGGAGAGATGAGGCCCCGGGGCCGCTCCTGCAGGATTCTAAGGCTGCTAGGAAAGCAGTTGGGTGGCGGCGGGTAGAAGGAAACAACCTGACCCGGTCTGCCTTTAAGGGGCTCACTCCAGACGGAATGTGGAGAAGGGACTGGGGGCAGGGGGATGCCCAGAGAGGTCCATACAGATTCAGGGCCTCCTTGCCCACCCATCAGCCCGTCTCTGCAGGCAGACGTTCAGAAGGAGGCAGGACGGGAGAGGAGGAGCAGGAGGGGTGTCGCTTTGAGTGTGAGCCCCAGGGAAGCGGAGCGTCGCACAGGGAAGGAAGCCCCCTGAGCCGACTCCTGGATTCCAGACGGAGTGAGCAGAGAAAAAGGGATTCGGGTGTTAAGTGGGGAGGCTGTGGGTCTTTCCCACTCCGGGAAGCCAGAGTGAACAGCTGCCTAAAGCACACAGGCGCACACATGCACACACACACGCACACACGCACTCCCAAAAGGAAGCCTGCGCACAGAGCTGCTCCTGGGAGAGACAGGGTGAGCGCAGGACACGAGACTCACCGGGAAGTCGCGGAGAGGGCCACCACTGCACTTCTGGGGGCCTCCGCCCTGATGCGTGTGGCTCCTGGTGGTTCTGGTGGCCTGCCTCTCAGTCCCCTGATCCTCCCTGGGTAGCAGCAGCTTTAGCTGAACATCCTGAGAGAAAAACGAAGCCTCTACCTGGAAGGGGTTTGAGTGCATCATCTGCAGACTGTGGAAGGAAGGGTGCCCTGGCCAAGACCCCCTGGGCGCATCCCTGACACCCCCTGGGGCAGCAAAGACAAAGTGCCAGAGATGAGGCTGCTGGCTGGCGGGGGAGAAAGTCTCTGCTCCCAGCACCGTGGCTGAACAGGCTTGGGCAGGGCAGGATAGGACTGCAGGAGGTAGAGAGGGCCTGGAGCTGAGATAGGCTCCTGAAGCAAAGCCAGAGCCACCCCGCAAAGGACCCACAAGCCCCCAGGTCCAGCGAGAGGTGCCAAGCCCCCTAGAATACCCATGGTCCAACAGACCCTGTACCCTGAGCCAGGATCTAGGAAATGCCAAGCATTTTGGCCCTTTAAGCCCTCAGCCATGAGAAGCCCCACCTTGTTGTCGTGAGAACTGTGAGACCAGACTGGGACCTCTGACATGGTACCACTCTGGGGCCTAGTATGAACAGTTGTGGGTCTCTGCGAACATAGAGGGGCGCCACCACGCCCCAGTTCTTCCCCCAGACTCTCCCAGGCTGTGTGTGTCCATTTTGAGCCTCACAGATGTATTTGAGAGCCAGCAGGGGGGAGAGCTGGAGCAGAGTTGATAAAATATTCTAACACACAGGGTCTGTGCACTAGGGAAATGAGAACAGCGCACAGTGGCAGTTAGTGAATGTCTCCCCCCCCACCTCCAGGAGGCAGGGAGTGGGGAGGGGCTCTCTAGTCTCCTGCCAGGTGGGGGGCCCGAGCCCAGACCCCAGTGCAGGCAGGTGTGCTGTTTGCTGAGTGAATGTGTGTCCCTCCAGGGCATGACCAATCAAGTGTGAGGCCCTTGTTTGGAGGGGGAGGAGACAGCCCCACAAGGTCACTTTCATTGCTCAAGGTCACCTTCGTTTGTTAGTTTACTGAACACAAAAACATTAGCCCTGGCAACGTGGCTCGGTTGGTTAGAGTGTCCAGATGCACCAAAGTAATGGGTTCAATCCCTGGTCAAGACGCGTAAAAGAATCAACCAATGAGTGCCTCAATAAGTGGAACAACAAATTGATGTTCCCCCTCCCTTCCTCTCTCTTTCTAAAACCAAGAAATAAAAAATTTAAATAAATAAATTTAGAAAGCGTTATAGAAGTCTCTATCCATAGAGGCATGTATGCGTGCAATCTTATACACACTGTAAATTGTGCTGCAAAAGATACTCAGGAGGCATCAGTCCGAGAGCATCCTGAGACGCAGAGCAGCTTCCTGGAGGAGGTGACACTGGAGGTGAATCCTGAAGAACAAGCAGGAGTTTGTCAGACTGTTGGGAGAGAATGGCACCGGCCAAGGCCCAGAGGGAGCAGCAGCGAGGTGTGTGTGCGGGCACCGCAGGGTCTTGTTGCTGGAGGATGCGGGAGGCCCAGGGCGCTGGGAGCCAGGGAAGGAGGGGCCCTCTCCCCGGGGCTCAGCATGTGCCAGGGGTTCTGACCCAGCCCTCGCGTGGTGGGCGTGCCGTCAGCCTTCTAGGGCTGAGCGTGGATGCCTGTAGGCTTGGGTGTTTGTCTGCACCAAGCTCAGATCACCAAGTGAGAACTTACGGGTGGTGTTCAGAGACCCGTGGATGTGCAAGGACTCCAGCATGGCCCCCTGGGTTGGGCCTCATGCTGCCAAGCAAAAGCTCACCGATTCGATTCCTGGTCAGCGCACCTGCCTGGGTTGCGGGTTTGGTCCCCGGTCAGGGCACGTAAGAGAAGCAACTGATCAGGGTTTCTCACTCACATCGAGGTTTCTCTCCCTCTCTTTCTCCCTCCCTTCCCCTCTCTCTAAAAATAAGTAAAAATTTAAAATCATTTTAAAAGAGAAAGAGATCAGGGCCCATGGGAAAGTGACCGTAGTTCAAGGACAGTGCCGAGTGAGCACTTCTACGGCATGCACCTGCCCGTACGAAGGCTTCCCTGAGGTGGTCTCGCTGAGTCCTCACTGCAGCCCTCCCAGGGCAGCAGCTCCCCACTCTGAGGCTCACACAGGTTCAGTCACTGTCCAAAGCACGCAGCCAGCAAGCGAATGGGCTCAGATTTGAACACGGGCTCTTTGAGTTCAAGAGTGTTCCTACCCCCGTAGATCACTGCCTCCTGCACCCCAATCGCTCCTGGTCAAAGGGGAGGACCGGACCTTCCGCCGTGGCTCTGGTTCTGCCATGCTCAGGGCCTGCCCTGTGCTAGGCCCCCAGCTTCCTCCTGCTTCAGGACTTCCATGTTTCCACCGAGACAGCGAGAGGCCCCAGCCTCTGGCTGGGGTCGGAGCCTCCCAGCTATCCCTGCTGGTAGACCACTGAAAGCTGTCTGCTTGGTCCCCCAGCTCCTCAGTCCCTGGTGTGCTGGGTGAACTCAGGCCAATGCCTAGCCCTCTCTGAGCCATGACTCCTCACCCAAGCCCTCCCCACAGTGCTAGTGTGGAGCACCCAGCAGAGCTCTTTCAAGGCTCCGAAGAGCAGAGCCACGCCTCCTCCCCTGCTCCCCCGGTTCCCCTGGACCAGGGCCCTGTTCCTTCTGAGCATTGCACCCATGCTCCAGAGGCAAACACTAGACTGCGCGAAACGGGGCCGTCCCTGGAACCCAGTGCTTGTGGCAGAGTGGGCTCCAAAGGGGGCCAGGTATGGCCCTGGGATGCCACCCACTTCCTTCTGGGATGGAGCAGCAGGGAACCCCAAGAACATAGTTCAGTGATCAAGTGTCCAACTCCCACTGACCCTGTGGCCACCAGCAGGAGAGTTTGCCTGGATGTCGCCCCCCTGGGGGGCAGCAGTGGGAGGTCTGGGGGTAGGGTGGGCTCCTACACTCCCACCGATACCACCTGTGCCAGGCCCCGTTCTGGAGATCCCAGATCAGCAACGCACAGGACGGTTGCCCAGAACCATGGATGTCACAGGCAAAAACCTCAGGTTAACCTGAGGTCAGTGGGAGTCCCAGAGAGCACAGGGCAGAAGAGAGGCCTGGCCAGACTTGTTCAATAGGGAGCACATGACAAGAGGTAGAGGGGGGGTCAGAGGGTCCACTGAGGCTGCAAAGCCAGGCTGACCGGAGGCCCGGGGAGCCGTCCCTGTAGGGACCACTGTGAGGGGCACATCGGTGTTACCAACCTCTCTTTGCCCTTCTCTTTCCAGCTGGAGCTACTGACATCCCCTCACACCATTGCCCTTAGAAGCAAGTCCAGGAGGGAAGCGTAGCCACTGGGGAAACTGAGTCAGGGAGCTCTTCACAGGGCCAGCTCTCACCTTAGTGCATTTAAAAGCATTATTCTTATGAGGACCTATTTCACGTTACAACTATCTGTGGTCCAGCTGGGACCTGGGAGACCGCCACTGGTCTTGCCGCCCAGGCCACCCCAACCCTCGGTAACCCGACTCTGAATGGCACGTTGGTTGTTCCTGTGCTTTCAGGTGCTCAATCCCCCCTTATAACATACTGCTGAGTTTGCAGGCGTTTGGACGCCATAAACAGCTCTCGCACTCCACGTGCTCGGCAGCGCACCTTCCCGTTGCGGTGCTGATGTTTGCAGCTGCGGCTCATTCGTGAGCGCGGCTGGACCCAAGGTCGACGTTGGGTCAGAATTCGTCTGTGCTGTGGGGGCGTGGGGGGCTGTCCTGGGTGCTCTGCGATGTCCACCAGCACCCCTGCCCTCTATGCACTGGATGGTGGTAGCACCCCTGCCCACCCCCACCCCCGCCCCCCAGTTGTGAAAGCCAAAAATATCTCCAGACCTCACCAAATGACCCTTGGGGTCAAATCTCCTCAGCAGAGAAGCCCTGCTCTCCTAATACACATTGTGCGAATATGTGACCTTTATTTTTCTCTTCACCTGGCAAAAGAGGTTTCTTTCTAGTTTATTTTATTTTATTTTATTTTTGCTACAACCTGCGGTGCTGCTATGGACATTCCTGGACACGGGTCATGACGCACATGAGCGCGAACCAGGGTCCGGTTTGCGCCGGGACGAGGAGCGGCGGGGTCCTACGGCGCACACAGCGTCATGGTGCTTGGATGCGCCCAGCCACATGCACGCCCAAGAGGCAGTGCTGCCTTGCACTCCCGCCAGCGGGTGTAGGGTGCCCTGCCCGTCCTGCCAATGGCCGTTGTTGTCACTCTGGTGGGTGACGCGACACGCAGTTTCCACGACCCACTTTGTCTGCCTCGCGGCTCTCAGGGCACAAGAGAAGCCCAGGCCAAATTTCATCCATGAGGCGCCCAGTGAACAAGAAGAAATGGTGTAGCAGGCTTGCCCGCTGTGACTTATTTGAGATGTTTATATTTATCAATCTGTGGCTTTCACACACGCACAAATGCAATGCAACATGATTTGTGCCACTGGTAGGATAATTACAGGGTTTACTGCAGGTGACAAGTCCCAGGCCCCAGACCTGAGGCCTTGGAGCTTGGCTGCGTGTCTCCGTGGCTGCTGGCCTCACTGCGCCGGGACGAGTGAGGCCTGGCCAGGGGAACAGGGCGGCCCCACGCAGGACGGATACTTTGCCTCCACCTCCCCCAGCTGTGCTCCTTGAGGACAAAGCCTCGCTCTTCCCTGGGACCCTTGGGGCTGGGCCCAGGGGGCGTTCTCTGGGGGTCTGCAGCTGCACCACCTGCCTCGGACGCCTATGGGCCACACCTGTGCTGCCCCCGCAGGTCCCGGTGCCCTGGGCCCAAGGTCTCCAACCAGCGAGGCTGAGATCCGAGACCAAGCTCTCCTCGGCTGCCTGAATATTTCATGCGCTGAGGGTGGAATGAAAGTCAGAGGACCTTAATTGTTAATGTGCTTCTGCTGCTGTGGCCCAGCCCCACCCCCCATCTCTGCTGCAGCTTTCGTCCCTCCCGAGGCCTGCTCTGGGTGAGGCTGGGCTGAAGAAACACTGTCCCCCTAGCACCCAGAGGAGCCCACAGCTGGGCAGAGAGAAGTTGTGACCTGAGCAACTGAAACCACCAGACCTTAGGCCCATTTTGTTCACTGCTGCTCCCTGGTGCCCTCCAGGCACAGAGCCTGGGGATTCGGCAAGTGTTTGTTGAATGAATGAATGCATGAATGATAAAGGAGGTGGCTGGGCTAAGTAGAAAGGCCCTGGACTTAGAGTCTGTGTGTCTGGTCTGACACCTGCCAGCACAGTGGCCTTGGTCGAGTCTTGCCCCCTCCCCCGGCCCTAGCATCCATCTCACTGAGCCCATGCGCTGCCCAGCTGGGGCGGGGTTGGTGAGGCCTGAGACACCCCAGAGCCCGGACAGAACGAGTCTCCTGGGACCCTGACCGCCTAACTGCCAAGCTGAGCCTTCTCTCCAGAACAGGCTCAGACCCTGACCGGTGGGGCTTAGTGGGTTGGGTGTTTTCCTGCAAAGTGAAAGGTTGCCGGTTCGATTCCCAGTGAGGGCACATGCCTGGGTTGCCAAATCGGTCTGGTCCGTCCCCAGTCAGGACACGTACGAGAGGCAACCAACCATGTTTCTCCTGCACGTCGGTGTTTCTGTCCCTCTCTTTCTCAGGCTCAACCCACCACATTTCCACACCAGGACAGCCGCGTCTGCGATGAAAAATCCCCCGCCTCAGCGTCCTGCGTGCCCCGAGTCTCAGTGAGCTGGTCCGGGTCCTCAGGAGGCAGCTGGTCAGGCTCTCCACACAAGGTCAGCCCTGTGGTTCTCAGCCCTGGGCACCTGGCAGAATTACTTAGAGCTGGTAGAACGCAGGTGCTCAGGCACCCTCCCCACCCCCACCGGTTTAATCAGAATGTCTGCAGGAGGTAAGTCTGGCAGGCGGGGCTGAGAAGCCCTGGGCTAGATGAAGTGTCAGCCTGGGCTAGAAGGAGCCACTCCCATCTCTTGGGGGCACGCCCCTTCCCATGTGTCTGGATGTAGAGATCCTTCTCTAAGGTTATCCAAAGCCCCTTCATAACCCTCAACTATGTGGCCTAGGATAGGAAAGGGGGCTGGGATTCTGGGGTTCACCGTGGTGTTCACGTAACAATCCCATTTCTTCCCTGTATCTCATGGGATAAAATGAAGGGAAGAAAAGTATTAAAGATATAACACCAAAAAATCGTCTAGAACTAATGGACACCGGATGAAAAAGGCAGTGGCTCCGTGAAAAGTAGCCTCCCAGGGTGATGTGATCAGAGACCCCTGGCTGGGCAGGTCAGGCGGGAGGTCAGCCCCAGGGCACCTGACTTCTTTAGGGAAAGGTTTTAAGCCAGCCCTGCCCGATGTTGTTGTGGGTCTGGGCTGACACCTGGGACAGGCCAGAGCAGTGCTCACCTGAGCACATACCCTGTTCACGCGGCTGTAACCCGACCCGGCCTGGCTTTGCCCCGCCCCTAGGCACAGCCCCTCCTTCATTTTAAACGCAGCGGAGAAACTGAGCTTTTGAGATCTTGCTCCCCAGCGTGTGTCATCTGTCTGGCTAAAACAAAGTCTTTTTTTTTAAGATGTTATTTATTTGTTTTTAGAGAATGGGGAAGGGAAGGAGAAAGGGAGAGAAACACCAATGCGTGGTTGCCTCTTGCATGCCCCCTACTGGGGACCCAGCCTGCAACCCAGGTGTGTGCCCTGACTGGGAATCGAACCAGCAACCCTTTGGTTCATAGGCCTACGCTCAGTCCACTGAGTTATGCCAGCCAGGGCTAAAACAGTCTTATAACAAAAATTCTCTTACACTGACAACACAAAGAGAAACCAGAAAAGCCGGCGTTCAGGCGACCTGTCTCCTACCAGACCCAGTAAGCAGAGACAGGGGTTGAATCTTTATGGGAGCTTTGTTCAGATGGCCGGTGATCTGAGAAGACAGTGGGTTTGTACCCTAACAGAGGGTCTTACATTTCATTAGAAGGAGAAGAAAAGTGTAGGTAAGGGGATTGGAATTCAGGGGAAAGTTAATTGGATTAAAAAAAACCTTTAGCATTCTCGCCCTGGGCAGCGGTCTTCATCTGTGCCCTGGGCAGTGGGCTTCTCCGCCTGGAGCACAAAGGCTCAGGTACCATCTTCACTGCTTGCAGGCCTCCCAGGCACAAAGGAGGAGCTGCTGGTCGTCTCCTGGAGTCAGGGTGGGCCCTGCCTACAGTTCCTGGAACAATAGCTGTTTACATACACTGATTACTAAGCGCATTAGCTGTTACCTGGAACTAAAATTTGTCCAACATCTGAGCCCCCCTTCAAAAGTGTAGAAATGAAGAAGAA
>PVJI01029868.1:0-14829 GCA_004026765.1 Micronycteris hirsuta
GAATAAGGAAGGTACCATGCTATTTTGCCAATGGGCTTTTATCAACTTTCAAAGTCAATCTTAATTCCTTAAAGCTTTCTGGTGATATCCATAGTTTAGACATGTCTCTCTGAAAATCAAAATGTTTGTTAATAAAACCACAGTTGGAAACTGGCTTTATGTGTCCTGTTATAAAAATAATATATCCTTTTTAGATTCATACAAATAAATGTATTGCCATGACATGTTGATTAAGAATTGCCAAATTCTGGAGGGATCTGGTAGGAAGGAAAATGTGAAGCAAAAAGAAAATCCTCATCCCTTTAACAGAGTGAAAAGGACCAAGCTTAGCTGCATATTAGACGGCTAAAAGGTAAGCAATTAGAATTTTTTTTGGATTGGCAAATGCATTCCATAACTTTTAGAAACATAGGCTCCTTAACTGGCAAACATACACTTTTAAGAGATATATTTCTATAAGACAGGTATTATAAGGCAAAACTCACTGATTTAGAAAGGAACAGCTGAAATAAGTTAAATTGATTTGCTTAGATGGCTAAGTTTTTTCCTTCTTGATAAGATTTACCTCTCAGAAATTTGCATTTTAAAAGCTGGCCCAGATAAGAGTCCTTGAAGACAAGGTATTTGCATCTCAAAGGTACAGATTTTGGTTTTATAAAGCCAATTATCTATAAGCCTTCTTTTTTTTTTTTGAAGGGCTCAGAATTAAATTTCTCCCAGTTGGCAAATACGCACCCCAAAAGGGGTCTCTAGAGGCACTGTGGATAGAGGTGGTGTTGCCTATTTTCTTCCCTGAGAGAGACTTCCTTTTCCTGCAGAAAATGACAAAGTTGAGTGGACAAGGAAGGATTTATGTGTCACCAGTTTTCCCTAGTCCCGTGTCACACGCTCTGTACCTAGGATGACACACAGCCCTGTGTCGACTCTGGTGTCCCAAAAGCCCGTGCCTCACCCCTGTCCCGATGGTAGTGAAGGCCTTCTCGAAGATTTCAAAGTTATGCCCAGTTGTGGAGTGTCACCCTGTCTTCTGAGGGCAGCTTTGTTTACCAACAGTTACAGTGGTGATTACTCTGCTCAGTCAAGTGGCCTGAACACCACACGGATGACCTTGATGGCTTCCAGCTTTAGCTAGCCCTGTTGAAGGTCCCCACCCTTGTGGCTGTGTGTACAAGGTGAGGACATACCTCTCCTGCCTCGGGTGAAAAAACTTGTCCTGTAACTCTGGCCTTTAGCAGTTGGCCTGGTAACCTGTTTCCCTGCCTTTCATGTTCCCAGCAGCCCCTATCCTTCAAGAGGCCTAGTAGGGTTAGGTCGACTTCCCCTATGTAGGCATCCTGAGGATTAGCTGGGATGACCAGACAGAGACAGCACCCAGGGCCCTCAGGGCAAGTCTTGTTGGCCTTTAGGAAGATTGTAAAGTGTCAGGTACCCTTGGGTGTTAGAGGGCACAGATACTGTGGGAGAGATTAATAGTTAGTCAGTCTCCAGATTAGTTTTCTCTTGTGGAGTTTCTTCTGAAATGATCACTTTCCAATTAGTTTGATATAAACCTTCCCATTTCTGTGAGTACTTACATCTGAGGCTTTCTACTTACTGTGTATGCACAGGAACATTAATGAGGGTTGGGGTCTGTGAGTTTTCAGCCTTGGAGGCAGGACTTGCCATGCTTAATTGTACAGCTAGGGGAATTTGGCTGCCATGGACTTGTGCCGTTCCTGGGTTCAAACAAGCAGCTATGGTAGCAGTGGTGATACCAAGAGACCTTATCAGATCACCGGGGAGAAGTAGGGAGGGGCCATAGGAGGAGTTTGCTGAGGCAATGATAACCAGTCTAGGATGGATTGGCTGAGAAGGTGAATGCCCCCAGAGCACAGGAAATAAAAAGAGGCTTAGCTGCTTAGCTCTCTGGCTTCTGAGTGGGCTCCCTCTTGTTCCTGTCCTTTTCTTCCTCAAGGATGCCTGGATAATTGTGCTGGAGCTGCCTGCATTTCCCAAAGGACAGTATTTTGGATGGGAAGGAACTTTGGGTGCAGCCTAGAATTGCACTGGCCTGGCAGAGGGTGGCAGTTTTATTCCTTGGGTGTTCTAGAGGGAAAGACTCTGAGGCAGAAGCCTGCCATTCTTCCCAAATTGTGTAGCTTTTGTATCTTACGTTGTTTCAGTTTGTAAACTAATCCTATAGAAATAAGATAACTAGAAACTAATAGAGGGAATGATAAGAGAACATAGTTGTTAGAGTTTAGCCTTAATTGATAGCCCTAAGTGACTAATCGTTGTGGAAAGTTGTTATTCCAAAAGTGTGAAACTTTTGAATAGAGATTTGTTTCCTTTATCACCAAAGCTATGCCTCTGGAATTTTGCTTAGGGGGTGGTGGTGGGAAGCAGGACCCCAACTTGCTGTTTTGTAACAGCAGGAGCCAGGAAGGTAGCAGTTGGCCCTAAGTGGGTGGTCTGACTGAGGCTGACTGCGGGTGGCTCCCATTTTGTTGGGCCCCATGCAGTGCAGCAGTGACATCTGGTTAGAACATCTGGTTGCCAGGGACTACTCCCGGGACACTATCACCACACAAGGGTAGATGTGCTTAGCTCCTCAGCCTGCTCCATTGAGCAGTTGAAGCTGGGGAAGAGGAGGGGGCAGCTGGGGTGCCCAGGAAAGCATGCTCCAGGAGCAGAGTCACCACAGAAATTGGTGTGCACAGGCTCCCTGTATCCTGATCCCCTGGCAATCATCAGTCTGTCAACTTGTGAGGACCCACAATGCTTTGAAATGGGTCCACTCACTGTGCACTGGGCTATAAGAGCACTGTGCTTTGGCTGTAGTGTCTGAGGGGGTTGCTAAGGATGAGGCAAGCCCGCTTGGCTCACACCCATGACAGTGGGGCTGAAGGGAGTTCCAGATCTGGAGCTGAAATGGCATGGAGGGAGAAGAGAGAAGAGGAACCAGAAAACATACACAGGCAACAGAGGAGGGGAGAGAGAGAGAGATGAGTGAAGACCTTTCAACTTCCCAGCACAAGGAAGAGAGGTCCTAGTTCTTACCACAAGCCATGGCTAGTCCCATCCGTTTTTCGTTACCAGATATTTCCAATAGAAATGGGGTCCTTTCACGGGTTTGCAGGAAAAGCATTTCCAAGGACACACTCATGGGCGGATGTGGTATAATGTTAAGATTCATTGGAATAGAAATAAAAGACTGCCCCCAGGTTCCCTGTGTCTCACTTTTGTCTGTCCCACTGTGGAAGAAGACCAGTTTTGCTTCATCAAGCCCAGAAGAAAGACCAGGGTTCAGAAATTCTGTGCCATTTGTTCTGTACAGTTTAGTCTCTGTCTTCATCCAACTAGTTTAGTTAGTGTTCCTGGCTGTTCTCCAGCTGGCTCTGCACTGCTATAGCCAGGGTTGCACTTGCATCCGTGCTCACTCAAAGCTTTCATAGCTGCTGGGCTTATGCTTGGGCCCTACGTGTCTGCTGGGCCCACCTGATGCCCACTGTTAATATTGGTCTGTGTGCTGTTAATATCGGTCTGTGTATTCTCGTGTCCATTCATTAGAAAATTCCACATAACTATTTACATAGTGGTTTTAGTAACCATTGAAGATCAGATATTAACATCACAAAAAGTGAAACAAGCAGACATTATATGTCCAACTTCCATTTCAAGACTTGCTATCGTGTGTTCTAGTATGATTAGCCACTAGTCACACATGGCTTTGAGCATTTGAAGTGTTTTTAGTCTCAATTGAGATGTGCAATTTGGAATGAAATTCAAACAAGGTAGGATGGGAAAAAGGTAAAATATTGCATATTTTATATTGATTAAATTGAAATTATACTATTTTAGATACATTAGGTTAAATAAAAATATTGTTAAAATTAAAATAATAATAAAAATAAAACAACAGTTGTTCTTACATGGGAGGGAAGTTCAGGATACATTTAGATGGCACATTTGACAAAACTGTCCACAGTGGAATGAGAAAGAGAAAAATTGGTTAATGATAATTCTAAGTCATTGTCATTGTAACAGGATGCAGCCAAGGACGGGGTAGCAAATAAGGATTTGTGGTGGGGTCCAGAACTCAGGGTGTCCAGGAAATATTAGAAAATATATATATGATGTCCTCACCCCTACAAGTCTGAGCTGGGGGATGGAATGAATGGAGTAAGAGCCATTGAGAGTTATTTTGAATAGCAACAGTTTTGCAGATAACCTCTAGAACAGTCATTTATCATATCTATAACCTTTAACTGGTTTCATAGATATGTTAAACAGCTGTGGCCAAGCTTTGAGCCAGGGCGATGGGAGTGACTTCCACCCATGATGTAACTGGGATGCAACTTCCTCTGGTTACAAAGCCTGTGTAAAAGCTTGAAGATGATTTACTCCACATCACAAGGTCACACCTGCCTGGACTTATTATGGCAACCCAATAAAGCTGGAACAACACAGGAATGCTGGCAGCTGTGGCCAATTGTGGGAGGAGTCAGAAATCGTGCAGCAGAGGAAGATTGGAGCTCAGATTTAAACTCAGGCTTGGCAGCCATGTGGGGTATTTTTGGAACCACACAGCTTGGGCAGAAAAGAACCTCGGACCTCTGTTTCTTTTTCTGAGATAGAGTACCCCAGACTGGGCAGAGGGGGAAGGAAGGACTGTGCATTTTTGGGTATTCTAAAGGACTTTGGGATCTCAATGAAGACATTAAGTCATTACTCTTAAGTTTGTACAACTCTTTAAATAAATAATCCCTTTCCTTTTCACCAATCACTGGCATTGAAAGACATCTTTCCCTGGCAGTGGGCAAGGCAAACCTACTATGGTGGGCTGAGGGGACTCCTGGAGCACAAGTGTGGGTCCATTTGGTAATAGTATATCATTCACCGCCCCGGGTCTGTTCTGTAACAGCATGAGAGATAGGAGTAATAATGATGCCAGACCCTGACATATAGAACAAGAAAGTAGCATTTTGGTGAGGAAAATAGCTAAAGAGGTTAGAAGGGTCCATGAGACATCAAGGAAAAGATGGCCATTTGTCACTGTCTTGGTCTGTTTTGTATTCTATAACAAAATACCATAGACCCAGTGGCTTTTAAACAACAGACATTTATTTCTAATAGTTCTGGAGATGGACATTTGAGATCAGGACACCAGCATGGTCAGGACGGTGCCCCTCTTCCAGGTTGCAGGCTTCTCATTTTTCCTCACTTGGTGGAAGGTCGCAAGCAAGCTCTCTTGGGGTTCTTTTATTCTCATGCTCATTAATCTCATCCATGGGGGCTTCACTTTCATGACTTAATCACCCTCTGAATTTCCCACCTCCTAATACCATTACACTGAGCATAGGCTTTCAACGTGTGAATTCAGAGGGCAGGGGGACACAAACATTCAAGTCATAGCAATCAGAAAGTGAATAGAAATTTCTAGATTAAAGATGAAGGATTTTGAGTTATTGGTATAGATCAGATCATCGACAAATTAGGGCCCACAGACCAAGTTCATCCTACCAAGGGTTTTGTAAATAATGTCTCTTTGAAACACAGCCACAATTATTTGTTTACATTTTACTTGTGTCAGCTTTCATGCTATACCAAAGAATCATCGGGTACAGTGGCCCATACAGAAATACTTCTTATCTTGCTCTTTTCATAAAAAGTTTTTAGACCCTGGTATAGATGGATAGTAGTTGAATTTCTGAATGTGGATAAATTGCATAGGTAATGTGTATGTTGAGTACAGAAATGGCTAAGCCTAACTTAAAGACAAGGAAGAAATAAAGAAACAAAAGAAAATTAAACACCAAAAACTTACTGAAAAAGATGAAAAAAAGCAATGTTTTAAAACCTGTATCTTTGTATTAGTCCATCTACATTTTCCCTAGCTACCAATAAGCTAAGGAAGGAAGAAAAAAAAAAAACAAAAAAAACAGGCAGATTGCTTCTTCTCTTATTCTTTTTTCTTTATTTTTTAAAATATGTTATTTGTTTTTGGAGAGGGGAAGATCAAGGAGAGAAATATCAATGTGTGGTTGCCTCTCATGCACCTACTACTGGGGACCTGGCCAGCAACCCAGGCATGTGCCTTGACTGGGAATCGAACCCACACCCCTTTGGTTCACAGTCTGGTGCTCAATCCACTGAGCCACACCAGCCAGGGCTCTTGTTCTTTTCCATTTCCTTTCCTCTTTGGTCTCTTCTTTTTTCTACAATTTGTTTCAAGAAAGAAGGTATTTGCTGAAGGAAATAAACAAAGATTATTCTGAAATAGTTCTAACCTTAGGAAAAGAAGTAGGAAGAAATAAAACCCCCCTGAGGCCTAGAGCCCATTCTGTGTCTCAGCCAAATGCATATCTTTCAAGTATGTACCAATCACACTTCTGTTTTACTTCTACAGTATTTTTTTTAACCCTCTACTGTTTTCCTTTAGTTCACATGGAAAAGAAAAATAAAGAGCACTGCATTTTGCCTAGAAACGAATACCTTGTTTCCTTTGCCCAGAGATATATGCTTGCAAAAGTGATATAAATGTGCTGCCCAGACTAGATTCCCGCCCAATTTGTCACTTGTTTGAAAGAGAGCCCTTTATTTGACTAGAAGAAACAGGGGCCAAATGAGCCTTATTTTTACCCATGCCAGGCAGCAACGCAATTGCAAGAATGGAAACGAGGAAAAGGCAAACAGCCACTTACCATGCACATAGGTGCTGTCTTTGAAACAGCCGATTGTACCTGGGGCCCTGCCTTGGCCTCTTAACCAAACACTGCAACATGGAATTTCATAAATGACAGTAGTTCATTGGTGATGTGTTGATGTTTCCTGACACAGTTTTTGAAAGGGATGGTTTTTTGTTTCTTTGTGTCCTCTGACAAATTCCCATGGTTTCCATAATTTTTAGAACTCATAATCTTCGTAAAAACAACAGGAAAGTGAGGATTTTCAGACCTTTCCTTCACAAATGAGCTTAAAAATGCTGTTGTTTACTTCACTGTTGAAAATGGAACTTCCCATGTTTAAAGCAGTGTTCTCTTTTCATGCTGTGACAATAAATTGTCACAAAAGGACATCTTGCTATGAATAAAGATGACAAGTGACTCAGAAACATGCTTGACAAGTGGGAAATGGTTTGAATATAGAGTTTATGTGCTCTTCTATCATCAGTTTGGGAGACTGAACAAGTCTGATTGCATGGGTAACCAAACAGGTACGCGGATGGTGGCCCTCAGAGGATTCTCATACTCCCCAAATTGACAACAGAACCTTTTCAGTGCTCTCTTGTTTGTGAGATTATAATGGTTTTCTGACAATGGGCACATCATTTGATCCTGCTTTAAGTTGGCAAAGCCTCAATAGCTCTCTACTATCAGAGTCCTGCCCATAGGAAATAGTTGGAGACCACTGTTGAAGGAATTTCATCCACAGTACTGAAGTTAAGTGTCCTGTGTGGGCTCAACCGATAGACCAGTCCAGAGACACTGGTGCCTGAAAGCTGATTCTGAGACCTGGGAGATGGAGCGGAAGTTAGAGAGGAAGCCAGAAAGGTCCCCTCTGCTTAGAGAGATCCCATGTCCTCTGAGCGAGGCCTTGTTGATAAACTTCCTAGTTCTCACTTTCCTTATCTTTAAAAGTTGCTTAATCAATTAAACAATATGATGTGGAATTCCTGATATGTAAAACGCAGCAGTGCCTGTTTGACTATAAAACAGATTGCTAATGTTTATAGCACATACAAAGTACTATTTTTCCATCTACTTAATGTGGATGTGATGTTTCCTTGTACTCGATTGGTCTGATTTCATCATCTGCATCATTATTAGATCAGTCTTCAGAAAGCGGCTTCTTGCAGGATTCTCATTCATGTGCAATGCAGACATACTGCACTACTAATTTTTCTCCATCTATCCTTGCCTTTTCCTTTAAAAAAATGCCCAGGAGGAAATTTTGAGTGGAAGCAAAAGTCAGTGTAGAATCTCATGCTGGTGCATAGCAGTAATTTGGAATTACCACACCAGTTAAGTGCAGGTCAGTACAGCACCAGCTGTCACTCACAAAGGGCTTTCACACAATCCCAGTGTTCCCCAAATCCTTTTCTTTCAATTACAGAGATATTTAGAAATGCAGGAGTATAAGAATGGTGTTATCAAAGGCTAATATTAAAACGCTTCTATTTTAGGAAAAATAATTTTTTTTGCGAATTTCTGCCACACTTTGCAGCTGGCAGTGACGCATGAGAGCATGGCTGTCTGGAGACAGACAACCTGGATCTGGCAAATGAGAAAGAGAGACCTCCGTGCCGTGACGGCAGGAGTGTGTGCCAGTTTGGGTAACATTCTTTCTTATATGATTTTTCTCTCTGGGAACTAGTGCAGAAAGTTTAAAAGAAGAAAATAAACCCTGATTTTCCCTACTTATTTTTAGTTTACTAGTGCTTGCCCCACTGTTACTTTCTCTTTACTCTTTCTCTCTCTTTTTTTTCCTGGTGGTTCCGCTCTCTCTTCCTCTCTCTCTCTCTCCCCCTCCCTCATCATATGAGTCACATTCTAAGATAATGTTTTCACTTGTTTTCTTTCAATCTCATTACTCCCTTCCCTTTGGCATCCACCAGCCTGTTCCCTGTATCTATGGATTTGTTTCTGTTTTGTTTATTCATTTGCTTTGTATTTTTAGATTTCATATACAAATGAAAGCGTACCATATTTTTCTTTCTATGTCTGATTTACTTCACTTAGCACAAAACCTTCTAGTTCTGCCCATCTTGTCACAAATATCAAAATTTTATTTTTTTTTAGTGCTGAGTAATATTCCTTTGTGTTTGTATGCAATGCTACAATGAACATAGGGGTGCATATATCTTTTAGAATTAATGTTTTTGTTTTCTTCTAATAAATATCCAGAAGTGGAATTGCTGGGCCATACGGAAACAATATTTTTAATTTTTTGTGCAACCTCCATACAGTTCTCCACTGTGGCTGCAGAAATTTGCCATCCCACCAACAGTGCACCAGGGGTCCCTTTTCTCCACATCCTCCCCAGCACTTGTTATGTGATGGTTTTTGATGATGGCCATTCTGACAAGTGTGAGCCCAGTTACTTTTTACTGTAACAGAACTATTTTGTTGGCAGTTTGTTCTGTCATTTTTCACTTATTTTTATTCTTAATATGTTTTCCAAAACTCGTCCTTCCATGTCATTTTAAACCAGTGGTTCTCAGTGGTGGTGTTGTCCCCAGAAAGTATTTGTCAATGTCTGGAGACATTTTTATTAACTGGGAGAGTGGGGGCTCCTTCCACACAGTGGACAGAGGCCGTGAATGCTGCTAAATATCCTACAATGCACAGGAGAGACCTGATAAAAATGTATAATCTGGCCTAAAATGAAAAATATAAACTTTTGCTTTGAAAAGCATTTCTTATTTACTTAGCAGAATTCTTTACATATATTAAAAGTATCTGATATTTTGTTCAGCAAGTAACAGAAGTTCCTAAAACATTGTATAGTATTAATAGATATTTGTCAAAAGATTAATATACATTAAACTGGATTAAATATGTGATATCGCATGAAGAACAATGGCTTTGAGAGTAGAACTGGGTTTGAGTCCTAACTCCAAAATTAAATGTTTGTGTAACCTTAATCAAGTTACTTAACATTTGAGAATCTTAGTCTTATATTAATATAGGACATTAACTCTCTACTTGGAATTTAATGAAATATCACGTATGTAAAGCCTCTGGCACATAATGGTTTCTTATAAGACTTACTTCCTTTCTCTTCTATGTCTGCAGAGATTTCCCATAGGTGAATGAATAATTTTAAAAATTGATTATCTTACATTGGTCATTCTACACAATATTAGTTATTGGACTGTCATCTTTTGTAAAATCATGTGATTCTGGCTAATGGTTTCTTATTTCTCTTTATTCTTTTTACAGCCTTACAGTAGAAAGATTGAGTCTGTATTTGAGTCTATAGACTGTTACCTGTTCTTTGTGTGCAAAAATGTAAGCACTAAACGCTCCAGATGGTGCCACAGATGCAGAAAGGTTAAGAGATGTAATCAATTGTCATACCACGGAGGCACTCAATGTGATTTTGAGTTTATTGTGAGTCCCCACTGACTGAATTAGAATGTCATGTTCTGTGATGGGATAGTAATAGATTAGATGCTTGCTTCTCTCTGCTCTCCTGGATAAATAAAGGGGAAATTCAGTTGTCAACTGCTTCACTCAGTGGCTGGGACTGCCACGGTTTCGGAGGTGTACTAACACTCTTACTTTACAAAGGAAAGTATTTATGCTCACACCTCTACATCTTCTCTGTCAGCTGAGCAAATATGTCATAATAGTATCAGAATATGAGAATATGCCAGAAAACTATGCATACGAGGGAGTGAGGAGAGGAAAAATGTTCCAATTCTGAAGGAGTAAATTTCAAAGGCCATTCTTTATTTAAGCAAGAACGTAGGACCTGGGGAAGTTGGTAATAGGGTTCTTTCTTACATAAATTTGAGGATTCATAATTTGAGGTGGTTATTTTTAAAATATCTTCCATAGGAAAGACACAATAGCATGTATTATATAAAAAGGCTAACAGCCTTAAGCCACCTAAAGCTTTCTGATAATTATTATTTTTTTAGCAAGCTTAAGTCACACAATTCCCTTCTGATGGCTAAACTTTTGTCAATGTAATTTGGTATATTCATCAAAATATAAGGGCTCAGCCATTCAATGGTCTTAGAAAATGTGAAAAAGAAATAGAAAATTGGAAAATCCTAAAATTAGAAAAATTTGAAGAAAGAAAATGTGAAAATGTTTTGGAAAAGAGAGGCTATAAAAAGTTATTGTTCTTACAAATATGTAAGAGATTATCCCATTTAAAAACTGGTTTTATAAAGTATTTCACTTGACATCACACTGAGGTAACCGAAATAAAAATCCTGGGTTATTGTCAGCCTTTAATATTGGTCTCATGTGCTTCCAGAGCAATTGCTCTCAGCTAGGATGCTCACATTGGATGAACTCCTGCCAGTTTTCAACCTAACCTAACATTAAGTGACGTTAAAGTTAAAAAGTAAGTTGGTTACACACTAGTACATTAGTTGATAGTGCTTGTGGATAATCTGTTAAATCTTCCCAGATACATTAAAAGAAATGTATAATGTAGCTTGGAAGATTATTTATAATTATTGCATTCAGGTAGGAACAATTTTTTTTTTTAACACAATTCCCTTTGTATGCCGTTGTTATTAAAAATTTAAAAAGCCTTGATGTGAAAAAGCACAAGGACTTAATTGCCTTTTTTGGGTTTTCTTAAGTTTATGTAATATATTTTCATCTTTTTTGTCATAGTTCCGTTTTTAAATAACTCTGTTCTGCTCCACGAGAGACATTTCAGTTCTAAATGTATGCAACCAAATTATCTTTTAACCCTCATTTTCAAACTGCAGTTCAATCAGTATACTCCAGATGGCACACAATGATGACAAAATTATGCATATGTTACATTGAGGGATTGAATATGCAAACAGAAGGAGCTGGTTAACTAAGACTTTCAAATTGCCTTCAAAACTTTGCCATTCTCCTGCATAATAATAATAATTAAAAAAAAACCTGCAGATAGTGTTTTGCTTGGTTTTAGGATTTGACATTTTTTAATATGGCAAAGGAAATGCAATTATAATTCATAATAGTCCACACAAAATTTTGCCAATGTCAATATAAAGGCAAATGTTTCCCTACAGAAGTCGGTATAAAGGTATGAATTTTTACATAGTGTATTACCAGTGTTTCTCAGATTATACTATACTCATGAGAAACTATATGTGGGACAACCCAATCAAAATTGTTATATTTCACATATTACCAGGCATTTCTTGTTCTAAACACATGATAGGGTTATCAAGTCATCTACTTTTATTTACACCACTATGATAACATTGGGGGAAAATATAGAAAAAGAAAGTAAACAAAAGTAATTCAACTCTGATTTCCAAACTGTTATCAGCTAATCAAATACTGAATAGTTCCTTTATAACTCTGTCATTGTATCATGTGAAGCTACTTGGCAGATCTTATGTTCGGATACAAGTATAAAGACATCAGCTATTTCTTAATTTTCCTTTGAGAAAATCTACTCAATTCCAATGACAAAAATTTTATTTTTAGTAAATGGCATGTTTGTATATTTTAGATAACTATAAGTATAATTTTTAAAGATTAAAAAACATTTGATGTTGTCTCATTCATAAAGTATTTTTGGTGAAAATTAGTACACTATTTTATTAGTATTTGTTGTAAGTGTAAAAACAGGAAAATTTATCATAATTTCATATAGGTATTTCTCTATCTCTCAACATCTACCCAAAAGTTAAAATTTTAAATATTTAGTTCTACTACCTGAGCTGGATTTGTGTAAGTTGGTTACACATATTTTTAGTGATCTAAATTGAGGAAGTTCTTTATTCATATGGAAAAGTAGGTGTTTTATTTTCTGTATTTTCATGCACTGAGTTTGATGAACATTTCATGCTAAATGGTTTCTGAAGTAGAACAATTCAAAATCCATGAATAGTAATTCAACCTTTTAGTTCTACTCTAAACTTAAAATCGTTATTCTCCATTTAAAGCAAACAAATCATGTTGCTCTACAGAACACCGCTCAGTCATTTTAGGGTTTTTTCTTTTTTGTTTTTTGTTTTTTGTTGGTGGTTGTTTCCAGTGAGCTGGGCTGGAATATGAAGCTCTTTTTGCGGCCTATGTACTTTCTTGCTGTGCCGGGCACATTTAGGGTTCTGTCTGAAATAGACAAAGAGCTATTCTGCTGTTCATAAAGACTAACTTGTAAGCTGGTATGGGTGCCTGTACATTATTTTGTGATGAGAATGTGCTATTTCCCAGGCTTTGGCTCTGGCAACCGGCTGCCTGAATCTCAGCTTGAATGCACTGCCATGCATAAACAATCAAATGTAAAACATAATAAAAGTCTCCTCTTCTGACTGCACCTCTCACATCAGACACATCGGCTTGTTACACTATTCTATGTATATACAGTTGTATCCGTCAGGAGCTAATTTAAGTTTCATGTAAAAAACAAAATTAGTAGACATTTAACATAGTAAAATATTGCTTTTAATATTAAAATGGACCTCCCTGCACTTGAGAAAATGTAGCTATCATGGTGCTCACAGAGGGATGTAGCCCAATGCGCCTGTGATGAGAGCACAGCAGGGGCGGCGGAGCTCTAACACCAGCCGTCATGTTACCAAAGTGGATACGTTTGGAGTCTGTGGTCTCTTCTGTTTGCCTGATGGAGGAAAGTCTAAGGTAGTTCTTAAAGAGCAAGTACACTTCTTTACCCAAAAGAATAATTTGTACTGGAAACAATGTAGTACAGTGGTTTTCTGACCTGCCCTATTTTAAAATTTACTCTTCCAGATTGTTGCACTGCTTTTTATGTACTCTCACATCTAGGATGCCACACATTAACATTAACTGAACAAATATTGTGCATTTTTGGTGATCTATTGGTCCTTATTTCAAGATATTTCTATATAAATTAACATTTTATAAAATCAATACAATTTTGGTTTTTTTTGCATACTATTTAGAAAATAATCACAGCTCTAAACAAAGCTCTCCTCTCCTTCCATTTTTCCTTCTATCTTCCATTTCATCTTTACTTCTTTCCCTTCCTTCCTCCCTTCCTCCTTCCTTCCCATAATGCCTTTTTTCTAGGAATATAAAAGTAAATAAATTTATGTATCTGGCAACAGGTTAAATTTTATTATGAAAATTACATTAAAATATTTTTGATGATGTCAGGAGCCAAAGACTAATGAAATGTTTCCCATAGGATACGGGCCCGATATCAAGCCCCTGTTTCACTCGGTGCTCAACAACAACGCAACAGCAAAAATAACAAACACAACAGCAGTGTTTCCCAAAGCTGGAAGAAAACAGACCGTGATGGAGACTGTGTAAGAACCTGCAACGTGACATCCTACTCAATCTTTAAGTTTAGCTTTGATGGTGAAGGAATCTGCCTTCGTTGGTAAATGTAGAGCCTAATACCTCTAGTAACATGTGACTCTGTAGTAGAAAAAGAAACAGGACATCTCTCTGGTGATTTACACTGATGTCAGAAATTGGAAATATAAAAGAGAATTACAAGCTATACTGGGCACTTCTGCCAGTCTGCGTGAGTGGGGAGGATAATTGGCAAAAGGTTAAAAGCAATTATTATTATTTTTTTAATGCAGGAGATTCTTTCAATCAATTTGGGCTACACCAGGTTTCCAGATAAAAATGAAAGACGCCCAGTTTTGAATTTCAGTTAATAAACAATTTTATTTTAAGTATGTTTCAAATATGGAATGCAGTATACATATGCTAAAAATTGTTTGCTATTTACCTGAAATTCAAATGTAATAGAGTGTTGTGTATTTTTCTTTAGTAAAGCTGGCAGCCCTAGTGTACAGACATTCTTGGAACGGTGAGAGAAGGAGGAGCGAATGAGCTCCAGATTGGTGCTTACCTCTCACACATAACTTCTGCTCCTTATTCCACACTCTGACATGAGAAAAGTGTTGAAGTTGGGGTCTTGAGCAATCGGATCTGGGAAGAATAGCCTGAGGGTCCTGTGTATTGGAGCATATAAGACTCATGGAGATGAGGGTCAACAGGTACATCACATCTGATTTATTACAATAACAAGGCCATTGAAATAATACATAGGTTCTACTCTAAAAAAATAGCCATATGATATTCTGATGAGCACCTATCTAAGGAAGTAATATGGGTTGGATTATAGACTAAAAAAAAAAAAAAAAAAAAAAAAAAA
>PVJI01029869.1:0-14826 GCA_004026765.1 Micronycteris hirsuta
CTTTTCAGGTTGAGTATGTGGCCCCTTTCTGGATCACACAGCCCAACCCTTCGAGCTCCTCAAAGAGGAAAGAAGCTAGAGGTAATTATCAATAGCCAATTATTTGATCAATTGACAACATGAGAAAATTTCCATAAAAAACCCTAAACACGGGATTCAGATAGATTCCATGTTGGTGAAAACAAGGAGGTGCTGAAAATGTGGGCCCTTCTAGAAAAATACAGAAGCTCCATGACTCTCCTCTAATGTCTTGCCCTGTGAGTTTGTTCCATCTAACTGTTTCAGAGTTATATTCTCATAATAACCCAGTAAGAGTAAGTAAAGCTTTTTCCTGATTTCTGTATGCTTTTCTAGATAATTATAAAACTAGAGGGGGGTTAAGGTGACCCTCAAACTGTTAGTCCACGGGGCCCTAATATGAGCGTGGGAGCAGCCTGGGCGGGCTGATAGTGAGAGACATCTGCAGTGGAGCAGTTTTGTGTTACTCAGCCTTGAACCTGCTTTCAAAAGTTAAAATTTCAGGCCAGGTATCAGGGAAGATCCCAATAAAAGATCCATCAGCTTTTTCAGGTGTGCCTTTTCAGGGTCATAGTCACCACTAATTGGTCAGTACCAGGGCAGAAGGGCCAAATGACATGACCAACTAAATGGCCACCTTGAAAGCCAAGTCCAGTGCATGTTTGTGAGGTCCAGCGCATATACCTCAGGCTTTTCACCCTGGTGGGCTTTGTCTCTGGCTCTAAATTGCTCACCAGTTTGTTCAACCACCTGTCTCAATTTCCCCATTTACTTACAAGGAAATGTTCCTCGCTTCTTACCAACTTACCTCAAAAGAGAAACCAAAAATGAGCATTTTTGATAATACAAAATTTATCATATATACCTTTAGAAATTCTTAACAGTTTTTCTATATACACATTGTTTGAAAAGAGCCCAAAGAACAACCATAATTATTGTGACTAATATTACCAGACACGTAAAGACAATCAAACTTATAATGCTCAACATCACTTTGTAGATAGGAAGTTTTTATCAATGTCTTGGGATAGCTGTCCATCTGTGATACCAGCAACTTCTCATCCTCTAAATATGTTTGGTTGCAAACAGTAGAGGCAAGCATCAGAGACAGGGGCAGGTGCACTTTGGCTGTTGGGCCCCTGTTAAGCTTTTTTTCCAACAATGGTGGTGAGTGTCTTTAACTGATGTCTCCTCCGTCAGACAAAATGTGTCATTGTCTTTGCGATCATCATCGTTGCCTAGGAGTGCACTTGTGCACTTGTGAATATCACAAAGGAGCAGTCCTTATAAGCTGATTAATAAGTTTTTTTATAATAACACAGAATACTCATTTTAGTAAGGCTGATCTATGTGTCCCTCTGTTTAGATGTATAGAGTGACCAGTGACTGTTTAATGAGGAAAAAAGCTATGTGTTTACCAAAAGAAGTAAATTTTAGGTTAAAAATCTTAACAAGGGTTAAAAAGCTTCTGAAAATTTACTTACTTAAGTTTTAACATTTTCTATGTCTCACCAGTCATGAAAGTTATGGTGATAGGCACAATGAGAATCAATAAAATAGGCCAAACATTAGAAAGGCATTACATGATTTGCCCAGTGAGATGAGTCTCTCGGTCACTGTAAGTCAGGGGGAATTCCCTAATCTAATTTCTCCCAATGATAATTTACCTTTGTTAAGGCTGTTGCTCTAATGCAAGAAAACATTTCAACCCAGCCAGGAAATATACAATTTATAACTAAGACATATTTGTATTCTTGAGAGGGTGGCATTTAAATAGAATTCAATTGCTATATTTCAAGTGCATCTGGGGAAAGAGGGAAATGTATTTGGGAGTAGTTGGATGATTTCCCAGTGTCATATTTGGACAGATAGAACATCTGCTGCAGCCTTTATGAGCTATAGTAAGAGGTTTCTGGTAATATTGATTGCTGCATGGAATCATATTTTTAAAAGTCCAATGTGTTAGCTCATATACATATTAAAGTATCAATAATTGAGTACCTGTTGATAAGATTGGTTCCTGTTTGACTCTGTATATGTTTCTCTTCTTCAAAGTCCCCCTTTTTGCAGTCAGACCTCCTTTTCTTTCTGCAGCAGTCCACTAGAACTGTAAAAGAGAGTCTTTCATTGATTTAATAGGAAGCAACATGCATTCTCAGGTCAAAACAATTTGCCCATTTAATACTGCCCACCTAGCTAGTGCAGCATCAGCTAAATGAATTCCTTTTGCTTTCACGGTAGCAGCTTTAGAAGTCTTCAAATTCTCATAATTTCTAATTGTTTCATTATCTGTATAACATCTAATAATTCTGCAACCTATTTTCTATCTATAATGTGCTGCTTGAGCAAGTTCAGAAGCCTTGCTTCTTCCACAACATTCTAGATTTGCGAGCCACACCAAGAGCATAGCTACTGTTAGTGCAAATATAGGGTTTTTGATTTTTTTGACATGACAAGCCTGAGTTAGAACAGTTAATTCAGATTGTTGGGAGTGTCTTACTGAAGTAAATAAACACATTTAAAGATTTAGCTCTTCCTTAAATCTTTGGTAAAATTTGCCTGTGGAGCTGTCTGGTCCAGGGCTTTTGTGTGGCAAGAGTCTTTGAATACTCCTTCAATTTCATTAGTATTTATGCATCTGGAAGCTTTTTAGTATTCAGTATTCATTATTTGAAAATTATGTATTTCTAGAAATTTATCCATTTCACCCAGGTTGTCAAGTTTCTTGGCATATAATTGTTCATAGTAGTTTCTTACAATCCTTTGTGTTTCTGTGATATCGGTTGCAATTTCTCCTCTTTGGTTTCTGATTTTTTTTTATTGGGGTCCTCTTTTCTTCTTGATGAGTCTGGTTAAAGTCTTGTTGATTAGTTTATATTCTAAAAGAACCAGCTCCTGGATTTGTTGATCCTTTGAATTGTTCTCTTAGATTCTATGTCACTTAATTCTGCTCTGATCTTTATTATTTCCTCCTCCTACTTGCTCTGGGCTTTGTTTGTTGTTGTTCCTCTAGTTCTTGTAGAGGTGGAGTTAAGTAGTTTATTTGAGATTTTTCTATCTTTTTAAAGACAGGCCTGTATCACTATGAACTTTCCTCTTAGGATAGCCTTTGCTGTGTCCCATAGGTTTTGAGCTATTGTATGTTCATTTTCATTCATTTCCAGAAAGTTTTTGATTTCTTCTTTGATCATAGGTAACCCACAAATTACTTAATAGCATGTTACTAATGTCCATGTATTTGACTATTTTGATTTTTCCCTTAATATTGGTTTTTAGTTTCAATCCATTGTGATCTCAGAAGATGCTTGATATTATTTCAATGTTCTTGAATCTGTTGAGACTTGTTTTTTCATCCTATCATGTGGTCTATCTTTGAAAATGTTCCATGTGTATTTGAAATGAATGTATATTTTGCTTCTTGGGGTGAAAGGTTCTGTATATATAAATTAAGTCCATTTGATCTAGAGTGCTGTTCAATGCCATGATATCCTTGTTGGTTCTTTGTTTGAAAGATGTATGCATTGTTGAAAATGGATTGTTAATATCCCCTACTATGTGTGTGTTACTGTTGATATCTTTCTTGAAGTCCTTCGAGATCTTCCTTATATGTTAGAGTGCTCCAGTGTTGGGTGCATATATGCTTATAAGGATTATATCTTCTTGATGGATTATTCCCTTAAGTATTATGTAGTCTCCTTGCTTGTCTCTTTTTATGCCCTTTGTTTTGAAATCTATCTTATCTTATATAAGCATTGCTACCCCAGCTTTTTTTTTCATGTCTGTTAACTTGGAATATTTTTTCCCTCATTCCTTCACTTTCAGTCTGTGTAGATGTTCTGTTCTGAGGTGGGTCTGTGGTAGACAGCATATATGCAGGTCTTGTTTTCTCATCCATTCTACTACTCTGTTTTTTTATTGGAACAGTTAATCCATTTACTATTAAGATTATTATTTATAGGCCCTTTTCATTGCCATTTTTCCCATTGTACCCATGTTCCTCTCTCTGTTTCTCTGTGTCTCTCTGTGTGTGTCTTTCTCTCTCTTTCTCACATCTTCTTAAAGCAGTCCCTTTAGAATCTCTTGCAATGCTGGTTTGGTGGAGATATATTCTTTTAGCCTTTTTTTGCATAGGAAACTCCTAATTTCACGCTCCATTTTACATGCAAATCTTGCTGGGTAGAGTAGTCTTGGTTGCAGGCCTTTGCTTTTCATTGCTTGGAATATAACTCACCATTCCCTTCTGCCTTATAGTGTTTCTATTGAGTAACCAGCTGATAGCCTTATTGGAGCTCCCTTGTATGTTACTAGCTGTTTATCCCCTGCTGCCCTTAAGATGCTCTTTTTGTTTCTAAGTGCTGTCATTTTAATTATAATATAGTGGCCCCCTTGGATTTAACTTGATTGGGACCCATGGTGCTTCCCGGACTTGCTTGAATTTTTCTCTCTCCAAGTTATGGAAGTATGCTGTCATTACTTTTTCAAACAGAAATACGTTCCCTTGTTCCTATTCTTCTACTTTCAGTACTCCTATGATTTGGATATTATTATGCTTCATGTTGTCCTGTAGCTCCCTTAAGACCTCTTCATTCTTTTTTAGTATGTTTTAATGTTATTGCGCTGTCTTGGAATTTTTTTCTCCTCTCTTCTCCAGCTTGCCTATTTTATCCTCTGCTTCATCTAGCTGGCTTCTAATTCCTTCTGCTTTGTTCTTCATTTCAGATAGTGTATTCTCCATTTCCTTCTGGCTCTTGTTGGAAGTTTCTATATCCTTTCTCATAATAGTGTATTTCACAGAAAGTTCCATGTAGCTCCCAGGTAGTTCTTTGTAGTTTGCACTGAGCTCATTTAGCATCCTTATAACCATTATTTTAAACTCAATGTCTGATAGTTTGCTTCAATGTATTGCATGTTGCACTCTTCCTAGGGATTCCACTTTTCCTTATGACTGGGTTTTTTTATTTTTCTCCCCATTTTAGGTGATTCTTCTTGTTTGTTTCTACATATTAAATAGATCTGCTTTGACTCCTTGTCTTCACGGTGTGACCTTCTGTGGTCAGAGACCTGTGGAACTCAGTGGTGCAGTCTCCTCCATCTCCTAAATGTGACGTTCTTGGGATACCCTTTATGCCATTTATCTTGGTTCTCTGATTGTAATTGGGCTTTTCTTGTTGTTGGGTCATTCTTTGGTGGGTCCTTCCATGTGGCTGGCTGACTGAGAGTCACTCTGCTCACCATATTTTGTATGCTGTTGTGCAGTTTCTGCCTGAACAAAACCAAACAGCACAGGAAAAAAAACTCACACCTGTGAAAATAACCTCAATACAAAATCACACTATCAACAGTAAATTAGCCCATATTAATAGAGGGCTAAAAGAGATTGATACTATTATAAGGAAGGAAAAGTGATTTTGAGATGGCTAACTGAAATAAAAATGATTTCAAGAGGGTAAAGGGAAGTTTAGTAATAAGAGTAGAGAATAAGGACAAGGAAAAGAGAGAAAGAAAGTAACATTTACATCATAAATAAAAACAGAAGGGAAGAAGGCAAAGTGTAGTAAGAGAAGGGAAGCATATATTTTTAGGTTTAAATGGAAATTAAAACGTGTACTGTGAGCGAGAAAAAAATGGAGATAGAAAAAATAGGAACCAAATTGGAGGAAAAGATCTATGACAGCACTATTAACAACAGATGAGCAAACATTAATATAGATGGGATATGAATAAGAGGT
This sequence comes from Micronycteris hirsuta, assembly GCA_004026765.1. Classification (NCBI taxonomy): domain Eukaryota; kingdom Metazoa; phylum Chordata; class Mammalia; order Chiroptera; family Phyllostomidae; genus Micronycteris; species Micronycteris hirsuta. The sequence continues at coordinate 5,748 of PVJI01029869.1, forward strand.
GAAAGAAGAAAATAAATACAAGCTTAAGAGATGTCTAGAGGAAAGAGTAGTGGTTTTGTGATGATAGAGGGAGAAGGAATACTAAGAGTGAGGAATGAAGCCAGGCTAAGACAGGGAAATTTTTAAATTTAAAACAAAAACAAGGGCAGAAGGGAGGAAAAATGGAGTAGGAGAGGGGAAAGGTAAAATTTGAGAATTGCCTTACAAAAATGTGAGGATCTAGAAATAAAATCGAAGAAATGCACCAACCACCAACCTATCCACAACCAACAAGCAAAGATTGATAGAAGTGTGGAGAGAAAAAGGGTATTTTAAAACCAGGGAAAAAAGTGAGATGACTAATTAAAAGAAAAATTGTTTTGAGAAACTGGAGAGGGGGAAAATTAGTAAGAGTATGGAATGGAAACAAGTTGTATCAACAGAGAAAATAAAATTTAACCCAAAAATAAGAAGAGGAAAGAAGAAGGTAAAAAGAAGAGAAGGGAGGAACAAAATATGAGATTTGAAATAAACTACAATATAAAAACTAGTGACTTTAATATGCACAAACTTGAAGGACCAGAAGTGAATGTTAAAAAGCTCTGCAGGAGAGAAAAATAACACAAATCATGAAGAAGGCTGAAGAGAGTTCATCTCAGAAACTAGTGTTTACCACTGTCTTTTCTTTCTGGATCTTCCCCTGGTGACATCAACTGGTGTCACGGGCTGGCCCTAGGTGGCCCGTTTGAGGCTATCGGCAATCCCCAGTCTGTGGCAGTCTCCTTCCATTGTTAATCTAGTCAAACTATAACCAGCCATCAAGTTTAAACACCACAGGGCAGGGCACTCATTCCTGTGGGCGGGGCTGTTGCTTCCCCTCAGGTGGGTGCTGTTCAGAGAGGAGTGCTCTTCCTGAGCAAGATGGCCCCTGCAGTCCGGGGAATGACTCGGCACAGGGATCCTGGTGCCTGTTCTCTAAATTCTCTCCCCAGCCTGGCTGGTGTAGCTCAGTGGATTGAGCGCGGGCTGGGAACCAGAGGGTCCTGGTTCGATTCCCAGTCAGGGCACATGCCTGGGTTGTGGGCCAGGTCCCTGATAAGGGCCATGTGAGAGGCAACCATACATTGCTCTTTCTCCCTCCCTTCTCCTCTCTCTGAAAATAAATAAATAAAATCTTTAAAAAAAAATTCTCTCCCCAAAGCCACCATTCCCAAACTCTTCTGAAGTGTCTCTGGTCTGCACTGCCTGCTCTTTGCCCGAGCCCAGGGTAAGTGGCTACAAAATAAATTTTATGAGTTTTCTCTTCCATAACTCTCTGTGTCTCTAGCCTTCCCTGACCAACAGACACCCTGCTGCTTTTCAATTTCAGATGTTATCTTGTTTTCTTTCTGGCCTGGGGAGCCCAGCTTGGGTTTAGGGCCCACAGTTCTCAGGGGGAATCCCTGGCCACTGAGACTTCCCACTGGCCCTTTAGCTGCCACCTGTGGGGGCCAAGCCAACCCTCTTGTGTGTCCTCTGCATTCTGTACCAGTCACATTGTGGCGCAACAGTTTCTCCTGTCTGTCCGTGGTTATAAGTCATCTTTCCCACTGTTATTCAGTTGGTTATTCTGGGTGATTTCTCTACAATTAAGTTAATTCCAGATTGGTCCTGGTAGGAGGTTAGTGTAGCCTTCACTTATTCTTACACCTCTTGGATTCTCCTTCTGTAAGATCTCCTATTGCCATAATTTAAAGTTTGTTAATTGACTGTGGCCCCCAGAAGCCATGGAATATGAGCCTGGAAACTATGGGAGGCAGAGAGGACAGAAATTGAAGGTCTGTTGACATCAGAGTTTGTTCAGCACCAAAAACAGAAAAAAAAAAAGGAGAATACCCACAAGGCTGAGGTCATATTGGAGAGAGCATATTCTTCTAAGCCTCAGAACTATTTCCACAGTCTTCCCCCTTCAGAAACTAAAGGCTCTGTCTGTAGTATAATGTGCTGTTTCAAACACTAATCCAAACTGTGGCATTTAGGAGGTACTCTTCCACAAAAATAGGTTTGATGTGAAACCCAGTAAGATTTACAACTTTTGTATGAGACCATCATGCCCAGATCCATCCAGTTCCATTAGATTTTCAACCTCAGGAGCATGTCGTGCTCTCCTCTAACAGACGCAACAAAGTGCTGAGAATACACAGCCCCAACAAAGGGCAGAGGCCTCAAGAGAAAAAAAAATTACTTCAGCAAAAGATCCCTCTGTTTTGTTTGAAAGTGGCAGGTCTTGTTGCTGTAGAGGTTGATATTTCTACTCTCTGTTTCCAATGAGGAGAAACATTTCCAAGTCAGCCCAGAATAAATGTCACATCCTTCTCTCACCATGGTGTTTTTAACCCATGTCGGGGTTTCTTATTCCGTGACTTCAGAGATCCATCACCACCCTGCACCCCCACACATGGGGACCCAGCAGAACAGTTCCTGCAGAGTTGGGCACTCAGACCACTGACAGGTGGTGATGCTGGAGATCAGTGAGGCACAGGCTGCAAAGGTTTTCCAAAGAAGGGAGGTTAAATGCAGTAAACCCCAAACGGTTGAGTTTACTGTGGGGGCTGCAGCCCAGGGCTGTGTGTTAGGTTCAGAAACTGTGGTAAAAAATATATCTCATAAAAAATGTTAATAAAAAAACCAATGAGATTTCTTTAAAAATTAAAAGTAGAACTACCATATGGCTTAGCAATTTAACTAGTGGTCATTTGAGGAAAATATAAACACTAATTCAAAAAGTTATATGCACCTCTATTCATTACAGCCTTGTGCCTTCTTAATAATAGACATAATATGGAAGCAACCTAGGTGTTCACCAATACATGAATAAATACAATAAATGTAATATATATACCATATATGTGTAATTACACATTTTTAAAGTATTTCTCAGCCACACAAATGTGTGCAATCTTGTCAATTTTGACAAAATATTATAGGTGGTCCTGGATGGTATTGTATTAAGTAAAATCAGTCTCACAAAGACAAATACTGTAAGGTGTTACTGTATTGTAGAATCTAAAAAGCTAGATTAATGAACAAACAAAACAAAATAATAACAGGCTCGTAGATACAAAGAAAAAACTGGTAGATTCCAGAAACATGTGAATGAAAAGATGGTAAAAAAAAAACAGTTTAAAGGGATTAAAAGGTACAAACTTCCATGTATAAAATAAATACGTCTGTGGAATGTACCAAACAGCATAGGGAATGTAGTCCATAACATTGTAATAACTTTATAGAATGATGGAGGGTAACTAGACCTGTCGTGATCACCTTGTCATTTACATAAATATGAGTCACTGTGTTGTCCACATGAAACTAATAGAAGATTATAAGTCAGTTATACTTCAGTTAGAAAAAAACTTAACACATTGTATGCGAGAAATGTATTTATACATTTTACGGTGACTGGTAGTAGAGGACGGGACACATATAAATACATTTTTATAGACTAGCGGAAGAATGCGGGTAACGTATAAGTATGTTTATTTTTATACTTTTTTATTGCTCTAAATGGATGCTAACATGCAGATATACGAATTCCAAAGGACAAAATTTGAGTCTCTAACACATACAATGGTGAATTATGTATGTATGTATGTTTAAATAATTATCACACAAAAAAACACTACTAAAACTTCATTCTTTTTTTACATATGATTATCACACACACAAAAAAAACTACTAAAACTTCATTCTTCTTTTTTTACAATGAAGTTTAAGAAAGAAAACTTCATTCTTTCTTTTTTTACACATTTTACGTGCTTTTTTCAAAATATTTTCAGTAAATCGGAATTTTTACATATTTTATTAATTTCAATTTCCAGTGAGTTTTCCAGTATTTGTCTGTTTAAAATTTAAGAAAAATAATTCAGTATACATTTTATAGTAAATCACAAAAAGTTTCATTGAAAAAAATATGTAAAACTAAAGTTATCGTAATTTTACTGAACGTTGCCATTTGCGCAAAACATTAGCAAAAATGGCCCACGCCAACTGTTAGCGCACGATAAAAGCTACCCACATACAATTTAAAATTACAATACGATTCCATCTCACAGCCACTAAAATAGGTAAGATCAAAAAACAGAAAATAACAAGTATTCATGATGCTGTGGGCAGTTTGGAATGCTTGAGCACTGTTGATAGGAATGGCAAAATGTGAAAGTGCAATAATGGCTGCAGAGCAATGTGAATGTACTTAATTCTAATGAGCCCTGGCTGGTGTGGCTCGTTGGACTGAGTGCTGGCCTGTGAACCAAAGGGTCGCTGGTTCGATTCCCAATCAGGGCACATGCCTGGGTTGCAGGCCAGGTCCCCAGTAGGGGGTACACAAGAGGCAACCACACATTGATGTTTCTCTCCCTCTTTCTCCCTCATTTCCCCTCTGTCTAAAATAAATAAATAAATAAAATCTTTTGTAAAAAGTATATAAAAATACTAATGAAGTTTATTTACCCTAAAATGTTTAAAATAGTTAATTTATATTATGTATATTTTACCATCATAAAATATTTTAAAATATTTATCTTGAAAGTGAGTCTCAGTAGTACATTTGAATACAGAAAAAAGATCGTCCTAAGTGCACCATCTGCCTCTGCTGATGGTAACGGTGATTGACTTTCAAAAACAAAAATAGAAAAAAAAGAAGACCCATTGCCTGGCTTTATTTTTGTGACTTCATGTCTGTCAGGTGTTCTGAGAGGTTTTATTGCTGCCCTCAGGTGAAGCGTGCTCATGGGAGGGAGTTAATCATGTGAGACATTGTTTGTGCCCCTTAAAATTTTCCCTTTGCCTTAAAAACCAGTGAATGACACAGGAAACTTCTCCTTCCTCCTCTTCTGCTATAGACCACACGCTTCATCTAACTCAGTTTCATATCTTCAGAAGAGGCAGAAGATTTTTAAACACAAAAAGAGCTTCAATGGCCACAAAGGGAAAATGACTTGGGAATTTCCCAACACAACTCATCTAAGATGTCTTCATCCTCATCATCCCTGACATTATTGGCCCATTATTTTGTACCGTAGACTTTTCTATTCCCTAAATTTTTAATTTGTATGCCACACCACACTCAAACTTTTTGACCATTCTTTACACATCTGCCAGACCTTTCCATTCCCACTTGGGCACTTCAGCTACTGTGAACCATTAAATCTCTGAGTCTCCTTTGCCATCATGGGCTCTTTAGGAGCTCAGAGACTCCAACACCAACTGAAATTAAATAAAATGTTTGAAACAGGAAATGAATCTACAAACCACATCTAGTTTATATTTATTTATTATTTTTTAAAGATTTTATTTATTCATTTTTTAGAGAGAGGAGAAGGGAAGGAGAAAGACAGGGAGAGAAACATCAATGCTTGGCTGTCTCTTAAGTGCCCTGCACCAGGGACTAGGCCTGCAACCTGAATCCAACCGGCAACCCCCTGGTTCTCAGGCTCACACTCAATCCACTGAGCCACACCAGCCAGGACTCTAGTTTATATTATTATGCCCAGAACTTCTTCTGCTGAGGCAGAATATTCTCAAAAGTTTTGGCATTCTTTATCCCAATATTTTTCCTTCAAATAGTTTTATCTAATTGTATTAAAAACATATAACATTAAATTTACAATCATGAACCAAGTATCTGCGTACATTTCAGCAGTGGTATATATATTCTCTTTGAAGCAAAACAGATCTCTAGCAAATTTTCATCAGTAAGACCGAAAATCTATACTCATTAAAAAACAACATCCCATTTTGTCTTCCCCAAGTACCCTAATGAAGAATCTTTGTTTCTTCAAATCTGAATATGGGAGAGACTTTATATATACTATAGCTTTATAATGTGTTTTGAAATCTGGAAACACAAGCTTCTAAATTTATTTAAAAGTATTTTGGGCTTCTCAGGGTCTCTTGAAATATCATATGAATTGAGAATGATGTTTTCCATTTCCTTAGAAAATGGCATTGGGATTACAATGTGTACATTGAATCCATAGATAGTGTTTAGTAGTATGGACTTTTTGACAATACTAAACATGCAAACCATGGTTTTGTTACTAAAGAGTATGGATTTTCAAAGAAGCAGTTGTTGTGGTTTTTTCTCCTGTGATATAGTCATGCTCAGCACTCTGAGGGTTTTGATACTGCTTTTGCACTCCACTTAAAACTGCCTGAGGTATAGACAAGATAGGGCTTTGGAGGCTTTAGATGCAAGGACTGTGAGAGGAGATTTAGACATCTAGACTCTTTTACAGCTTTTGTTTTGTTTGGTTTAACTATCTGATCACACCATGGCTGACTCTATTCTGTAGTCCATCCTCTTTTTTTTCTGCCAACTCTAGCTCAAATAAAACCATTTTATTTTGTAAGAAATGACAACCTTCTCCAATAGAAAACATCTGTTTTTTAAAAAAGTGTGTGACTGGTTCATTGAACATATCACTAATTTGTCATAACTATTTGAAACTCCTCCATGAGAAATATAGTCAAACTGTCCACTAAAAATTCTAAAGTTTTGTCTTTCATAAACAAAATGAATGAATCTATACAAGACATAAGGCATCTGTTAGCTGTAGTTCCAGGAATGACATCAGACCTGAAGGCTGGGCTAATTACAAGTCACAGATATGATGAAGTAATTTTATTCCCATAGAAAGTGCTCCAGGCTGAGGAGGCTGTGCACCGGTGCCCAAACTCACTTTCATTCCAGTGTCACCACCCTGGCACCAGAGTGTCTGTAGAGATGCTTGACAACACAAATGTTTAATCGAAAGTTAAGCAATGGGACACATATTCAGGATGGGGATAATGAGGAGCTGCAACTGTGAAGAAGACATTTTACCTTGTTCAAGTACACAGGACTACAAGAGGGTAGATTTAGAAAGCTTTTAGAAATACAAATAAAATATATTTACATTTTGAAGTTATTTGAATATGGTGGTAGAGACAATCATTGGCCCCTGAAAATATCCTGACTCATATACTGGATCCTGTGACTTATATTCTGCAGAAGATACTTTGCATGTGTGGTGATGTTACAGGAGGTGACATCACTACAAGGGAAAGACTACTTTGGATTTTCTGGGTGGTCCCTCCATGTAATTGTTTGTATTTTGATGACTTAGAGAAACAGTTAGAGGAAGATCAAATGGCAAAAGAAAAAAGGAGACGTGACCATGGGTGCAGAGGAGGAAAAGTGCACATGAGAGAGGGGAACCTGAGACAAGAGAGAGAACAGTCTCCAGAGGATAGAAAGGCAAAAACAGGTTTCTCCAGATAGTCTGAGGAGGGAGCAGGATCCTGCAAATACACAGCAGGATTTCAGCACAGTGATGCCCATTCAGGAAACTGGTCTCCAGGGCTCTTAGGGAGTGTGTTGACAGGCTTAATGCCTTATCCATCAGATGAACTTTGGAGACACACAGGGGACCATCCTCTCATTCTTTCATCTCTTTCTTGTCTGAAATTTCCTCCACAATCCTCACAGGGTGGCACATCAGGACAAAGGGATCATTAAGGTCTTTTCACTAACATTGGCAGGAACCCTGAGCACATTTCATGTGTGAAAATGACAAACCCTAACCACCATCTTTGTTCCTATTCTACAGATATTTTTACCTCACATGTTAGGGAAAAGAAGCACAAATTTTTCAAAGATATTCTGTAACAGAACTTTGACTGTGACCACAGATTATATTCTGTGGAATATAAGGACTCCTTAAAAAGACAATGGGGTGCAGTCCTCAGTTCTTGGTCATGTGCACCCAATGCCTTCACTGTCCTGTGACCAATTAGAGACCTCTGGGACACACCCCCAATATAGAATACAATCTTGGCTTTTGTTTGCATTTTCATAAACTCCATGTATCTATCTCAAAAAGTTCACAAACAGGATTCTGGGTTATTTTGAGCTTTGTTGGCTCTGATTGGCTTTTGACTATAAATCAAAATCCTAGACATGTGTGGTCTTTAGAAACTAGGGGGATGCCAGGCGATATAAGGAAAGGTAAGGTCTTGGCAGAAGTAGAAGGAAAATTGTAATGATTAGAAAAGCATGGCGGAGAGGGACAGTGAGTGTTGTTATCTTGGTTTAGGAGGAAGAGAATTAAGAAAAAAATAGGGGGTGGTGCAGGTTTTCACAAAGAGGTGAGGACCTCATATTGTGGATAAGGTTGGGTTGGGGAGCCCAGTCAACAAGGAGAGAGTTACTGGAGTTGGAAAGTTTGGGTAGGGAAAAAAAAGGAGCAATTCTTCAAAATGTGGGTATGGTCTTGAGTAATAAGATGGCTTTGTGGAAAAAAAAAAGAATAAGATCCTTGAAGTCTCAGAAGTGTCTTTGATACTGAAACCAAATGTTTGATTTGAGGAATTAATGGCAGAAGGTGTGCTCTTCTATACATGAGGTGAAAAGCAAAGAAAACAACATTGAAACAAGTGAGAGCACAGGGTGGTAGAGGGGGTGGGTGTGTAGGAGTGGGGGAGAAGAGAGAATAGATCCCTAAACAGAGGTAACCAGAGAAACATGCTCCTACTTATTCCCAAGGACAGACTAGTCCAAGTTGTGGGACTTGATGACCCCAGGAAAATGAGAGCTGGGATGCTGGGAAAGGAATAAGTGGGACAATGAGGGTTGGGAAAAGACTAGCAGCCACCGAGGGACAAAATTTCTAGAAAAACAGGAAGGAGAGGGCATCTGGTCTGTGTAGTCTGGCTGATTGCTGGGAAAGAGGAGGGAAATGATACTAAAGAGGGAAGAAGTTAGAGGCACAGAGGCAGGTCAAAGAGTGGAAGGGTAAGATAGGTGGGCAAGCTAGTGTGCAGAGAGTGCACAGGCTCCAGTCCAGGGATGTCAGTTTTCAGAGTGTAAGCTAAAATTCTCCATGTCTGGATTAGACCGGGGCAAGATTGTTGGAGTTCTTCTTCCAAAGTGAGTCTGGGTCAGGCAGATTGAGCTTCACCAAGAAGCTCCACAGAAATGCAAAATGTTGCTTCCAACGTTTTGCAGTACCCCCAAGTCTTCTCATTCTGAGTCTGCAACAGGGAGTCAGTGCCAACAAAATCCCATTGAGTGGGGCTGAGG
>PVJI01029870.1:0-14846 GCA_004026765.1 Micronycteris hirsuta
TTAAAATCAGTGCAGATATTCTTATTAGCATTATACAATTTCTTGAGTTTAAAAAGAAGTCTAAAATAGAGTTAAATATTCTGATTATTAACTATTATATAAAGATATGCATCTTTTAACAATACTTGTCAAAATTGTACATGTATATAAGAGTTTGTATCGGCATGCAAAATTATTCAGAACGTGAGTAGGGGAAGGGGAACAAAATGCTACAATTTTGTTGGAAATACTATGGAATATGTTAATATCTATATGGTTATATATGTATGCATAATTATTTTCCTATACATACATCTATTTGGTTATGTATATACATAAATACATGCACATTCACAAATACATTTTACAGCTTTGGCTCACAATAATTCCAGTTCTATGAACATATATTTTCACTTTCTCAGTTTTTCTTAACTTTTAAACAAATAACTACTGCAATAAAATTATTTTTAGTTTCAGTTAGCACTTATATATAAGTAAAGGTGTTTGCTAATTATTATACTTGGTGTTAGTCATTTTATAAGTGAAAGAATTAGGAGATTGTTACCTTTTTTTATTTGAAAATGTTTATTTTACATTATGAATATGATTTAATTTTAAATTGTAGTGTTTATTTTTTACAACTGGCCTTGTGGAGAGAATAATTAGTTAAATTAAAGAGAAATTGCTTCTGACTGAACATTCCAGCACCCCCAGTTTAATATGTTGGAGCCCTGACCCTCAGTGTACCTGTATTTTGAGATTGAGCTTTAGCGTAAGTAATTAGGTTGAATAAAGTCATAGGTGGGACCCTGGTGTCATAGGATTCAGTGGTCTTACAAGAAGAGACACTAGACAATTCCTTTGATCTAACAGTGCACACAAAGAAGTAATATGAACATACAGCAGATGAAAGCTACCTACAAACCAAGAAAATACTTCACAAAGTGGAACCTACCATGACGGTAACTTGATCTTGTATTGCTCAGCTTCCAGAACTGTGTAAAATAAATTTCTGCTTTGTAAGCCTCCCAGTCTGTGTTACTTTGTTATGGCAGCCCGGGTTCACTAAAACAGAAGTAAATACACTTGGTGAACATGAGATGGGAGTACTAGCAATCCTGCCCCGCACACCAGACTTTGTGCACAGCTAATGTACTACATGCAGCCAAGGACTCAGAGCCTTCTGAATGGTGGTACTATACATTTATATTCAGAGCTCAGATGCCTCCATCCAGAGGCCTCTTTATCTGAAGTCCTGGGTGGAGGACTCTGTGGAGTGCTTCTGCCAAAACCTTATTAGGAGAAGAGGCAGCACTTTGAGGACCCTTTTCTCCCTGTGACTCAGTACTCAATACATTCACTTCTAGCTTTTCTCTGCTTTCCCAATGGCCACCCATGTACAGAAAATGGCAGGAACCTCTTCTCTGGTGCTCCTTGGCAGAGAAATTATTTCCCATCCCATCTGCCTTCCATCAGCAGTGGTAAATCTGACCTTCACTTGGCGCCCTTCTTGAACATAAGGCGAGTTGGCATTTTTCTCTCCTTGCTTATACTGTAACTTAACAACTATTTAATCAAATTATATATCTATATGTATGTGTGTGTGTATATATATATATATACACACACATGTGTGTATACATATATACACACACACACATGTGTGTGTGTGTGTGTGTGTGTGTGTATCCTTCCAGGCACCCTGGCATAAACTAACTTTTTATTTAGAATTCATAACTTCAGTTAGAACAACCTTTAATCCCACTAAGATTATCCTAAATATTAAAAGGTTTGCATAATCACATCTGTTAATTTGCTAAGAGTTTAACAGAAGAGTTGAGACTTAATAAATTAAATATTCCATACCTTTGATATTCCTGTCATTGATAATTGCCAGAAATGTCTTTTCAGTTGGACACCCATGGGGGCTGGCTCAAACAGCCTGGGCTCTCCTAAACAGCCTGAAGGAACCCTACTCACCTCTTCATGAACTATTTTTATTATAACCTCATTATATAATACTAAATCTCCTCCCATGTGATGTATGCATAGGTATGTTTTCTCACTGTGCATAGGCAGAAATGTCCCCACCTATGCGTAATATAATGAAGTTCACCTTCATGTTTATGCATGATTTTCCTGAAAGAAAGCAGATCAGATCCATTATTAGAGTGACAGTTCCTCTCTCCACCCCCAACACCCATGTGCCCTTGCCTGCTGACTGGCATAAAGAATGTACCTTCTCATAAAATCTCAGAATTTCTTTTGGGCAGCAACTACTGAGCTACTGGACCTCATTAGGTGTTGCAGTAACTAATCTAATCTTGACTCTACATTTTGACTTGTTTTAATCAACCATTCAATTCCTGGTAGCTGAGCTTTCTCTAATTTAATTCAGATCTTGACAATTTAATTCTTTAAAAGTTCCCAAAACATCCTTTAAAAGGATGAGTCCAGAATCTGAATTAACAAAGCAGTTCGGTGACAATTTTATAGGTTGTAAATGATATATGATCGATCAAATAATATTAGAGTGAACATTTTAACTCTATTTTATATATCATCATTTCTTTTTAGAAAATGATAAAGTTTATAGACTTATTTTTCAAGTTTTGAAATGTATATTTAATAAATAGCTCATAAACACAAAGATTAATGAAAGTATATGTGGCAGAGACAGTTAATTGTTCCCCAGTCTCTCTTTTTACCACGTTTAGAAAAGTCCTTAAAAAGAGAAGTCAGGGCTTTTCTTTGGCTTTTCTCTTACTGACAAGAATGTAGATGTGCTGGCTGCTGGTTGAACTTGAGTCACAGTAATGGAATATGTATGTACTTGTGACATGTTATGAATGGAGGCGCTGTTAAAAGGAGTGAGTCACTGAACACTCAGTGAAGCCACCCTAACAACACGGGACTACAAACCACCTACAACTTGACTTTTTATTATATTTTTCATAGGATGAAATTTCTGTTTTGGATATATTGTTATTTGCTTGTTAAGTCAAGCATTCCTAAATTCTCTTTTCTAGATAGTTTTAAATGAATCACACTGTTTAGTGTTAATGATAACAACACACTGTTATTTTTCATGGGCAGAGTCTATTAATATTAATTTCCTCTATTTTTCAACACTGACCAAATATTTGGAGCTTTTTCTATTACACACAAAACTATTACTTTGTGATAAATTAATTAGGACACATACTGGTTGATTATTTCCTAATGATTTTTAAATTAAATTTGTTGGGGTGACATTGATTAATAAGATTATATTGGTTTCAAGTTTACAATTCTATGATATATCATCTGTGTATTTCACTGTGTGGTCACTACCCAAAGTCAAATCTTCCTCCATAACCATATATTTGACACTCTATACCCTTTACTACTCTCACCTGCCTTTCCTCTGATAACAACCATACTGTTGACTGTGTCTATAAGTTTAAATTACAAAGTTAAAATTATTGTTTAACAAGGGGAGGTGGAAACAGGAGGGATGTGGCAATAGCTGGGGTGGTCGGGAGGGATGGGGGAAAAAGGCAGAAAAATACTTGAACAACAATGAAATTCAAAAGTTTTTAATTTAAAAATATGTGCATAAAATAGTTTATATATTTAAATATAAGCATACAAATATATACAAATATAGGTTATAGCATTATTTGCACACATAAGCTATAACCTATATTACATTGCTTTACACAATTGGTCTAATACCATATATAATACTTTGCATTATTCATTCTTCATTTAATACTGTTCTATGAGCATTTTTCCAGAATTTTAATAATTTTTGCAAACACATTTTTTCATTAAAATTGCAAGCATAAAAAAAGATTTTTGGTACAAAGTTTAATCCTCCCTTTCATACACACACAGAGACTACATGTAGTTAATTTATATACATCGCATACTGCTTATATTTTTCAATTTACTTAAACTTCTCTTCCTTAAGTTGTTAAGAAGACAAAAATTTTCAGAGTATCAACATTGAAAGAACAAAACCTAAATATAGTAGTAACAGACTTTTTGAGATATATATATATATATATATATATATATATATATATACGTTTTTATTAGTAAGTACTGGAAGATGGAACCAAAAATGTCTGTATCAATGAGAGTTGAAAGAAATCAATCAAACTGATTTTATATTAATGAAAAAATGAGAAAACTGTATGACAATCAAGTTTAAGTAATTTCTTCTAAGGTAAAATAAACATACTTTATTCAATGAGGCCTAATTTTTCTTAAAAAAACAAGACTTTTTTATCACAAATTCACATGAGATTAGAAAAACTGTCATCTGTGAGTGAAAACAGCAGAGTTTATTATGTAAGGGATTTTATCAATTTACTTTTATATGGTTGTGATGCAGTTCCCGTCTCTTCATATATCATAGATCTTAAAAGAAATAATCCTAAAAATTGACTTTAGGATGTGAAGAGGTCCCAAATCTATGAATGGTAAAATCTACTGTTTCTAAAAAGAACTTATGATACAGTAAACACTATATTATTATAATTACATTGTCAAACCTCTTAATTGGAGATTGTTGCTATGTCTAGACTATATCATTATAAGCATTAAATAATTTTTTTCCATAACTATACTTTAGTTTTATGAATTAGAGGTTTTGCATCTCAGTATAGCAAATTATTTTAAATAAATGTTTAAGAATGTATTATTCATTTTAAATATCAATTTATTTTCTGATGTCATGATGCAATATATACAAGTTTAATGAATGCTGAGTATTACATTAACTTTTTTATGATTCTTGCATTCTGCATATCAATATGCAGTATGTTGCTCTTTATCTTTGCTTCTGTGTTGAACAATATATTCTTTTATATAAAGAGGGTATGAATTATCAACTGTTGCAGATTATTTAATAAATCATTATCTAAAATATCCTGATTGCTGAAGGAGTGATTGAAACTATATAAAAATCAATAAATATTTTTTAATTATATGAATAACAGAGTGATGCAAAAGATAGAAATTTGAAATTCAGAGTGATTTATAATTGGAATAGCCTAGAGACAATAAACCATAGAGACAATTTTTGAGGTAGAAGTTTGATTATATAAAAGATATCTGGATATGTAAAATCTTGCATATGTGAAAAAGATCTAAATAGTCAAGGCTGATAACAAAAATCACACAATAATGTAGAATATTTTATTTTTTATATGAAGATGTTTTCCATTAATATAGAAAGGATGATTATGACAGTAAGGAAATCTGATATTTAAAGGTGTTATAAACCCCTGTAGGAATGACATTCAAAATTTAATCATGATTACTGCAAGCACCAACATTCCTTCTCTACCATGTCTTGCAATACTAACCAAATTTATTTTCCATCTTGTCATCTATAAATCAGTGAGTTTTCAGGTAATACTTATGATTTTTGAGAACAAAATTTGTAACTCAAATGATTAAAGAAGTTAAGTAAACAAGCTATTAAATAGCAGTTTGAAGATTGGCTAGCAATTATGTTTAATTTTTGTTATTTTAACACTAGCATATTTCTTACACAAACGAAACATGTCTGAGTATTCTATTATTCTCCAGAAAATATTATACCATCTTTTCTAAAATACTATAGCACTCAATCTAAGTGTTGGCTTCAAACTTTTGGCAGAGATAAGTTACCAAAGTATTTCACCTTCCTCTAAAATCTAATAAGAAAAAATATATCAAATTCAATGACAAATTGCAAGTGAATTTATCACCATGGCAGAGAAACCATAGCAGTAAAATACAAGGGTGTGATGGACAAGGAGCCTTGCTTAATAGGGAAAAAGTTATTTAGTTCTACTAATTGTTACCTTTCAAAAATGTTGGACTAGTGTTGTCAGATATTCTAATTTTTCAAAAGAAGCTAGAAATCTGGATTCCTATAAGAAACACGTGACATTTATGGTTGGCAAATGTTTACTTAATCACCAAACAACATGCTTGCTAAAATCCTATCTGCCAAAAAACACATGATTAACAGGACCTTCATGTGTAATGACAACAAATGTATGACCTCTGTTTTATTTTTGTAAATTACATTAAAATATATTACCTGTTAGAAAAAAATCTTCACTGTAAAATCATGAGTTGGTTATTCAATATATTAACACCACTCATTATGCTCATATTCTGAGATGAAATAGAAGCTGAAGAACATAGCGTAAATTGCCTAAAATCTTAAAATATGTAAACTGTGGTGTCAGGACTTAATAAAGTCAAAATTTCTGATTTCACAGTCTATGTTTTTCATTGAAATGTTAATTTCAGCCAAAATATTTTTGACTGTGAATATTCAATTCCTTAAATGTAAATTGGATGGAGTTTGGCATTATTTATTTTCCCAGAGAATATCTTCCTAACAAGAACTCCAACAGCTATACCACTACTGATTCCATACTACATATGCTATTTCAAATTATCACATCACAAAAGTACTAATAACTTATAGACCATTTCCAAAACAACCATTAATAACACTATATTAGGACTTCTAGCCAAGATGGAGGCATATGTAAATACTCTTCACCTCCTCGAACAACCCAAAGAAGGGTAAAAACAAATTTAAAAACAAAAAATAACCAGAATTGACTGAAAATCCAACTGTGTGGAAGTCCAACAACCAAGCAGTTAAAGAAGAAACATTCATCCAGACGGGTAAGAGGGAGGGAGGCTGGCAGCCAGGGTGGAGAAGATCTACAGCAACAAGGTGGCTGGAGGACTGGGGCAGGCAAGGCTCTTCAGAGCAAGTGGTCCCACATCTGTGTGTAGATAAACCAGAAGGAAAAACTGGAAGCGAGACAGACTGCACAACCTAGGGGTCCAGTAAGTGGAAATAAAACCTCTAAACCTCTAACTGAAAAAACCTGTGGGGGTCGAGGTGGCAGAAGAAACCCCTAGACTCACAAGAGAGTTCCTTGGAGAGACCCACAGGGTCCTAGAACATACATGAAACCACCCATCTGGGAATCAGCACCAGAAAAGGCCAATTTGCTTGTGGGTAGTGGAGGAAGTGACTGAAAGCCTTCAGAGAGCCAAGCAAGCAGCATTGTTCCCTCTTGGATCCCTCCCCCACAGATAGCACCACAACCTAGCAACATGGGTTGCCCTTCCTGAGTAATACATAAGGCTCCACCCTTTACTACATAACAGGTGTTCTGAGACAAAAAAAAAAAAAAAATATATATATATATATATATATATATATATATATATGGCCCAAATGAAAGAACATATCAAAGTTTCAAAAAAATAGAACTAAGTGATGAAGAGATAGTCAACCATTGAGATACAGAGTTCAAAACACTGTTAATCAGGATGTTCACAGAAATGGTTGAATATGGTTGCAAAATAGAGGAAAAGTGAAGGCTATGAAAAGTTAGAAAAAGGAAAATGTACAGGGAACTAACAGTGATGGGAAGGAAACCAGGACTCAAATCAACAGTTTGGAGCAGAAGGAAGAAATAAACATTTAATCAGAACAGAATGAAGAAACAAGAATTAAAAAAAAAAAAAAAAAAAAAAAAAAAAAAAAAAAAAAAAAAAAAAAAAAAAAAAAAAAAAAAAAAAAAAAAAAAAAAAAAAAAAAAAAAAAGTGAGAAGAGGCTTAGGAACCTCTGGGACAACTTTAAATATTCCAATATCTGAATCATAGGGGTGCCAGAAGGAGAAGACAAAGAGCCAGAAATTGAAAACGTATTTGAAAACACAGAGAAGGAGAACTTCCTCAATCTTACAAAGGAAATAGACTTCCAGGAAGTCCAGGAAGCTCAGAGAACCCAAAGAATTTGGCCTCAAGTAGGAACACACCAAGGCACATCATAATTACATTACCCAAGATGAAAGATAAGGAAAGAATCTTAAAAGCAACAAAAGAAAAGGAGACAGTTACCTACAAAAGAGTTCCCATGAGACTATCAGCTGATTTCTCAAGAGAAAACCTTACAGGCAAGCAGGGGCTGGAAAGAACTATTCAAAGTCATGAAAGGCAAGGACCTATATCCAAGATTACTCTATCCAACAATATAATTTAGAACGGAAGGGCAAATAAAGTGCTTTCCAGGTAAGATAAAGTTAAAGGAGGTCATCATCACCAAGACCTTATTATATGAAATGTTAAAGGGACTTATCTAAGAAAACTAAGAAGATCAAAAATATGAACAGTAAAAAGACAATCAACTCACAACTATCAACAACTGAACCTAAACAAATAAACAAAAAAACAAATTAAGCAAACAAGTAGAACAGGAACAGAATCACAGAAAAGGAAATCACCTGGACAGTATCAGATGTGAGGGGAAGGTGGTGAATGGGGGGGAAAAAGTGCAAAGAATAAGAAGAATAAATGGTACATACAAAATAAACTGGGGGAGGTTAAGAATAGTATGGGAAGTGGAGAAGCCAAAGAACTTATATGTATGACCCATGGACATAAACTAAGGTGTGGGAATGCTGGTGGTAGGGGGTACAGTGTGGAAGGAAATAAAGGGAAGAAAACAATGGAATTAACTATAATAGCATAATCAATAAAATACATTTTAAAAATAATAATACTATATTTATAAAAATAATTGTAATCACAAAACAATTCTACTTCATTTACATAAATATGTGCTGCATTTAAAAATACTTATATATAATATGAGAACATTAAGTAATTTATTCAGTGCTATTTAGATGGTGTTATGAATCCTAAATAAATTACTCCTTAATTCTCATTCAATCTTTTGATATTTTTATAATTATACATGACCACATTGTCAGAAAAAAATGATCAAAAAAGAAGGAAGAAAGAAGGTTTGAAGATTAAAAAGTTCTAATGATTTTTAATTTACCTATATCTAATAAATAAAGACCTAGAGTCCTTATTTGGACAGTGATCAGAGGGGATAAGGGATGGGGATAAAAGGGGGTGAAGGGGAGGAGCAAGCAAAGGAACAGGAAGAGGAGTCTCGTGGGCATGGACAATGAGGTGGAGATTGGCTGTCGGGGTGAGGATGGAGCAGGGAAGAGCAACAGGTAAAAACATGGGACAGTGGTAATTGAACAACAATAATTAAAAAAGGACTTTGATTCTGTATTCAGTGTTTTTTACTGATTTATTAATTACTTGGGGCCAAATTTTCATGAGATAGAGTCAAACTTCAATACATTCTCCTCATTTAAAGTGCAGCCTCCAATTTAGCTCAAATTTACAGTTTATCAAGGTATGCTATCAAAAATTTAAATATTTTCTTTTTAATAAACTTCATATTGATGTCTTTATTTCTCAGTCTCTGAATATTAATAAAATGTGAGAATGTAATGTAGCTTTACCAAGTATTCCACAAGACTTTGAAGAGACATTTTTGGAAGAATTCTTTACAGATTATTGACAAAACAAAATTTATAGTCTCTTCTATCTTGCTTTCACAATTATTTAGATATTCTCTCACACACCCAGTATTATTTTTATTTTTAAATATTTTTTGTTTTTTATATATTTTATTGATTAAGCTATTACAGTTGTCCCATTCCCCCTCCCCTTTATTCCCTTCTGCCCCACATACCCTGCCTACTTTCCCCTCCTTTAGTTCTTGTCCATGGGTTATACACAAAAGTTCTTTGGCGTCTACATTTCCTATACTACTCTTAACCTCCCCCTGTCTTTTTTCTACCTACCATTTATGCTACTTATTCTCTGTACCTTCCCCCCTCTCCCCCTCCCACTCCCCTGTGGCTAACCCTCCATGTCTTATATAAATTCCTTTAGTATTTCATATAATAAAGGCTGGGTGATGATGAACTCCTTGAACTTGACCTTATCTGAGAAGCACTTTATCTGCCCTTCCATTCTAAATGAAAGTTTTGCTGGATAGAGTAATCTTGGATCTAGGTCCCTGCCTTTTGACAGTCTTATGGGAACTCCTTTGTAGGTGATTGCCTCCTTTTCTCTTGATGCTTCTAAGATTCTCTCCTCATTTTTAATCTTGGGTAATGTAATTATGATGTACCTTGCTGTGTTCCTCTTCAAGTCCAACTTCTTTGGGACTGTCTGAGCTTCCTGGACTTCCTGGAAGTCTATTTCCTTTGCAAGATTGGGGACGTCCTCCCTCATTATTTGTTCAAATACATTTTAAATCCTTTGTTCTTCCTCTTCTCCTTCTGGCACCTCTATAATTCGGATGTTGGGACATTTAAAGATGTCCTGGAGGTTCCTAAGCCTCTCCTCATTTTTTTTGAATTCTTGTTTCTTCATTCTTTTCTGGTTGAATGTTTTTTTTTTTTTCTTCTTTGTGGTCCACACCATTGATTTGAGTCCCAGTTTCCTTCTCATCCCCTGCACATTTCCTCTCATTTCATTTAGTGTATCCTTAATTTTTTCATCTAGCGTATCCTTAATTTTTTCATCTAATTTGCGACCAAATTCAACCAATTCTGTGAGCATCCTGATGACCAGTGTTTTGAACTGTTCATCTGATAGGTTGGCTATCTCTCCGTGGCTTAGTTGTATTTTTTCTGGAGGTTCTTTTTTTTTTTAAGATTTTATTTTATTATTTATTTTTAGAAAGAGGGGAAGGGAGGGAGAAAGGGAGAGAAACAGCAATGTATGGTTGCTTCTCACATGGCCCTCACTGGGGACCTGGCCCGCAACCCAGGCATGTGCCCTGGCTGGAAATTGAACTGGGACCCTTTGGTTCCCAGCCTGTGCTCAATCCACTGAGCTACACCAGCCAGGGCTTTTTTCTGGAGTTTTTATCTGCTGTTTAATTTTGGCCATTTTTTTTTCTCTCAGCATGCCTGTTATGTATAATAGCATGTCTACTTATGCCTCCATCCAAACCCAGTATTATTTTTAAATATTTTCTCCAGATTTTCTAGAATAACTATTTTATTGTCCCCTCAGTATACTTTTGTAGTTTTCTTTGATATGCATCCACATTCAAACTATATTTTATAATATATTTGATAGAGCTTTTCCAAGAAATGCAAACAGCCATAACAATCTTTAATAGGTGATTGAATAAAAAAGAGGTGATACATATATACAATGGAATAGTACTCAGCCAAAAGGAAAAATGAAATACTGCCATTTGCAACAACATGGATAGTTCTTGAGAATATCAGGCTAAATGCAATAAATCATACAGAATAAAATCACTCATGTGTGGAATATAAAACTGAAAGCAAGAAATGAGAAAAGAAAAAACAAAGCAAACAATCGAAAACTGAGTAACACAGATAATATTATGGTAGTTACCAGAGAGAAGAGGGTGGGGGAAGTAAAAGATAAAGGGAGTCAAATATATGATTAGGCAAGAAGATGTGACTTTGGGTGGTGTGCAAACAATGCAATATATAGATCATGGATCATAGAAATATACACTTGAAACATTTATGATCTTATTAACCGATGTCACCCCAACAAATTTAATTAAGAAAAGATTTTAGGATAAATTTCTGATCATACTTTTTGTTTTCAAAGTCCTGCCATGCCACGCATCCTTTGGCAACTTCTCTTTTGCCTTAGGCCCAACTGTAGGTATTCTGTTTGTATTCACTCTTTTATTTAGTTAGTTTTTACTTTTTTATTGATGTTTGAATACAGTTGTCTCCATTTTCCCACCACCACTTCCCCCACCCTACTCAGGCCCACCTCCCACCCTCAGTTGCACCCCCAACTTGGCTTCATCTGTGGGTGAGGTTGTGGAGAAAAGGGAACCCTAGTGCACTGTTGGCGGGAATGCAGACTGATGTGCCCACTGTGGAAAACAGTATGGAATTTCCTCAAAACTAAAACTGGAACAGCTTTTTGACCTGGCAATTCAACTGCTGGGATTATAACCTAAGAATCCTGAAACACCAATTCAAAAGAACCTATGCATCCCAATGTTCATAGTGGTATTATTTACAATAGCCAAATGCTGGAAGCAACCTAAGTGTCCATCAGTAAATGAGTGGATCAAAAAAACTTTGGTATGTTTACACAATGCAATACTACTCAGCAAAAAGAGAAAAGGAGCTTCTACCTTTCATGACAGCATGGATGGATCTGGGGAGCATTATGCTAGGTGAAATAAGCCAGGTAGGGGGTAAAAGACAAATACCATATGATCTCACCTATATGTGGAACTTAATCAATAAGACAAATAAGCAAGCAAAATATAACCGGAGACATTGAATTAAAGAACAAACTGACAGTAACCAGAGGAAAGACGGGAGGGAGATAATGGGGAAAGAAGATGAAGGGTCATCAAGGAACATGTATAAAGGGCCCATGGACAAAGCCAAAGTGGGGTAAGATCAAGGGTGGGAATTGGGGATGGGTGGCACGAGGGGGAAGTGATTGGGGGGAAATGGAGACAACAGTACTGGAACAATGATAAATAAATAAATAAATGTTACAGAACTGCAAAACAAAATACAAATATCATATCAAAATAGTCTGTTTTGACTTGTGAAAATTTCAATTGCTTTTAATATCATAGGCATTGTTTTAGATTTTTAGAAAACCCCTTTTCTGGAAATGTATTTACTTAAAAATTTAGTTTTTAGATTTGTTTTTATCTTTGTGGAAAATATTTACTACTTTACTAACAACTAATACAGAATTAAATAAAATTTAACATGGTTAATATTGCCATAGGGAAAAAAATAGAATACCTACAATTTCCCAAATGAGATAATGAGACTAAAAAGCAATTATCCAAGTTGATGTGTTTTAAAACAGCACCTCTAGCAAAAAGAGACATTCTGAAGATGCACACTGAAATAAGGTAAAATTTTAAGACAATCAGCGATTCATGGGAGCTTAATTAGAGAATACATTTCAGAAAAATAGTTGGCTCAGATATGATGAAGCACATCTTGAGTTTTAATTTTGGATTATGATTTAGACTTAGATCAGACTGCTACTGTAAAAATCACCCAGTGAGTGAGTACTACTCTGTGTGTGCCACAATCACCACCATCCCACAAAGTGCGGAAAGGCGCTTTTTTTTAGATTATTGAACTTTCATTTTTTCACACCTCCTTCACATGCAGCTGGAGTGGCTTAAAGTCTCAGTAATCGGTTTGATTCATTGCTGCCACTATGAAAACTTGGTTTTTATATATTTGGATTTTAACTAACGAATAAAACATATTAAGAGTTCATATAATTCAGGAGAGATTTCACAATATTATTGATCTTTTTAAATTCTTATATATTTTTATTAAAATTTCATTAATTGAAAGTGAGAATGATCAAGTGCTGCATTATATTGGACATATTAGTTAAGTGTTTGTGTATGTGTATCTATGTATATCCATGCACATATATACACATATTAGTGTATATATATTTCCTTGATCACTTTTAATTTGCTACATAAATATATAGTGTTCTATGATTCATTGTATATAATATGTGTATTATATATAATGATGGTATATATACATACATGTCTATATCTGTGTTTTGCACACATGTGTGCACAAATAATTAAAACTCCCATTGTATTGAATTAACTTGAATTTATATCTTGTAGTGAATAAAATATGAGTCCAATGTATTTATTCCTACCCTAGTCAGCTACAAGTTTGTGTCTGATTATACAGATAGAAACATATGAATTAACTTCAATGGAGGACAAAAATAGTAGTTTTATTTTGTGTCAGAACCATGTAATCTGTAAATATTTGTCAAGATTAAGATTGAATACAATAATCAAGGTACAAAATTAATGATTACATTTTATCTTCCTTAAATGTATTTACTAATATGCAGATTTTGTTTTCAGAAATCATTTATAATTTATCTTCTGCAAATGATACAGAATTTCCTATCTAACAATTCTATTTAAACATTAAATTTTCATTCCTGTTTTGGTACCTATATATTCAAATATTGAAATAAAAACTGTGCCTGGGAAAATAATGCTTTTAACTGTCTAATCTAGGGAGTTATTAACTATTTATATTAAGACTAAGCTAAACTGTTTATTAAGGTTAACATGTATGAGCTAGATTACATCACAGTATTTTCTATAATCTATACTGTCTACTATATATATTTTATACGAATCACCTTACACATGCCTTCTTCTGTTGAAGCATGTTATAGTCACTCAGAAAAGTGGGATGAAGCACCACCATGCAAAATTAGGTGCAAATGTCAGAACTGATGATGCCATACATGCACCAGGAAGGTACGAAGATAATTATTACTCACATATGAGGTTTCAAGAGAAGAGTAGAGCAGGCTTTTAAGGTGGTCAGAAAATGATTAGAGAGAGCAAGGAGGGGTAACTAGCTTTGGCTTTTACTATAGGTAGAGGGCCCACTGACCTGAGACTTTGCACATGGTCAGGGGTGGCATAGTTTTAACTTCCCACTAGTGGCAAAGTAGGTAGCAGTGTGCTCTCCTATCTGCTTGCTTAGATGTAGGAAGGAAGGGAAAAGGGATGGGAGGGGTGGGACTTGACAAAGTCTGTCTGTAGTCAAATATCATAAATGGAGTCAGTCTTATGAAGGGATGGAAATAAAATAACTGTAATAAACTATTATTTACCAAACACAGAAAGCTCATTTTACTTAAGTACAAAGAATATTATCTAAAGTAGTTATTGATTCAAAATATACAGATATTCTCTTTATAATGAATAATATAATTTATGGATTCTGTGCATCACATCTTAAGTAAATTTAGTTGAAAATCTGTCTATCACTGTAAGACTTTTTTTAACATAGACAATATGTCTGTCTTGTTTGCTGCCAGTCTGCTTGGCATTTTCCAATTTTCTTAAGCATGTCTGAATTTTGTCCTTAAGAAGTAAAATTTCATTATTCCGGTTTCTTTTAAGGTTTCACTATCAAATGGA
>PVJI01029871.1:0-14822 GCA_004026765.1 Micronycteris hirsuta
GGTCTCTTTTAGGCAGCATATGTGTGGGTTGTGCTCTCCTTTCCATTCAGCTATTTTATGTCTTTTAATTGGAGCATTTAATCCATTTAAGTTTAAGGTTATCATTGATAGGTACTTATTCATTGCCATTTTTTTGTATCTGTGTTCCTCTCTATCTCTCTTTCCCTTCCTTTCCTTAAATCAGTCCCTTTAGGATCTCTTGCAGAGCTGGTTTGGTGGAGGTGTATTCTTTTAGACTTCTTTTGTCTTGGAAGCTCCTTATTTGGCCATCTATCTTGATTGAGAGCCTTGCTGGGCAGAGTAGTCTTGGTTGCAGGCTCTGGTTTTCATTGGAATATCTTTTGCCATTCTCTTCTGGCTTGGAGCCTTTTATTTGATAAGTCATCTGCTAGCCTTTCGGGGCTCCCATGTATGTTACTTCCTGTTTTGCCTTGCTGCCTTTAAGATTCTCTCTTCCTCCTGGAATGTTTACATTTTAATTATGATGTGTCTTGAAGTGGGCCTGTTTGAGTTCCTTTTCATTGGGACTCTGTGGGTTTCCTGGATTTGTGTGACTTTTTCTCTCATCAGATTAGGGAAGTTTTTCATCATTTCTTTTTCAAACAGGTTTTCTATCCCTTGCTCTTCTTCTTCTCCTTCTGGTATCCCTATTATACAGATATTACGTTTCATGTTGTCCTGCATTTCCCTTCGTACTTCTTCATTCTTTCTGAGTCTCTTTTCCTGTTCTTGCTCTTTTTGTGTTTTTTTCTAACTTGTCCTCCAGCTTGCTGATCCAATCTTCTGCTTCATTGAGCCTGCTTTTTATTCCTTCTGTTATGTTCTTTAGTTCAGGTATTATACTCTTCATTTCCTCTTAGCCCTTTTGGATAGTTTCTATTTCCTGTTTCATGTTGACATAGTTGCAGTGAGTTCATTATAGTTTCCCTGAAATTTCTGGTAATTTTCTGTGAGTTCATCGAGCTTCTTGAGCTTCCTGAGAACCAATTCTTTGAACTCAGTATCTGATAGTTGTCTTTCCTCTGCTTCATTTGCCATTCTTCTGGGGCTTCCTACTTTCCTTTCAGTCGGGGATTGTTTCTTTGTCTTCCCATTGTTCGTGAGACTCTTCTTGCTAGCCTCTGTTTCTTAAATTGATCTGTCAAGTTCTCTGGGGTAGCAAAGTTTATTTTGTGTCACTGTCTCTGTTTTTAGGGCTGACCCTTGTCTGGGTCTAGCTCTGTTATCTTTACAACTCCAGGTTTTAATGTCTCACCTGTGGATAAAGAAGAGAGGAGAAGGAAGAAGAAAAAAAGTAAAGAAATAATAAAAGAAATAAAAAGAAATAAAAAATAAGAAATAAAAATAGGAGAAGACTAGGAATACTAAATGAAAGGAAGGAAGAAGGAATTTAAAAAAATAAAGAAAGACAGATAGGAAAGTGGATGGGAAAACAAACAAACAAACAAAAATATCTGCTGACAGGCTTTAAAAGTGTCCAGCCATGCCTGCTCTCCTGGTCCTCCTGTCTGTTTCAGACATCTGATCGTCCAATTTCCTCTGTAATCTTGGTCACCAATCTTTATATATGCTGGAATACTGTTGGGTGTTTGCTCTGTTCCTCAGAAAATCAGCTAGGTGTTTCACTTGTGGGGAGGAGAAAGTGGACCATTCTCCCCTTATCTTGCCACCATTTTTT
The DNA here is from genome assembly GCA_004026765.1 of Micronycteris hirsuta. NCBI lineage: Eukaryota > Metazoa > Chordata > Mammalia > Chiroptera > Phyllostomidae > Micronycteris > Micronycteris hirsuta. The sequence continues at coordinate 1,679 of PVJI01029871.1, forward strand.
GTCTCTTATTCTACATTTTCTGTTGTATTTCTGTTGTCTTTTTTATGCTGATGTAGTTTCCATCATGATGTAGTAACTTCATTGTAGTTTTTCTGTAAGTCTTTGTAATTGTCACTGAGCTAATTGAGCTTCTTTATAACCATTGTTTTGAACTCAGCGTCTGATAGTTTACTTGCCTCTATTTCATTCAGCCATCTTTCTGAGGATTCTTCCTTTTTTACTATGTGTTTTTTTTGTCTTCCCATTTAAGGTACTCTCCTGGTTTGTGTCTGTTGCTTTGTTGATCTGATTTGACTCCTTGTCTTCGTGGTGTGACCTTCTATGGTAGGAGACCTTTGGGTTCAGTGGTGCAGTCTCCTTGTTCTCTTGAACTTGAAGTTCTTGATATGCCATTTATACCATTTATGTGGGGTCTCTGCTTGTAATTTGGTTTTGATTTTTGTTGAGTTTTTCTTTGGTAGGTCCTTTCTTCCATCTGGCTGACTGTCACTCCACCCACCATGCCTTATATGCTGTGCATGTCCTTCCAGAAGAAAACCACATAGCCCAGGAAACAAATACACACATGCAGAAATAACCCCTAGCCACAAGCACACTATCAACAGCAAATAAGACAGTATTAATGAGTATAGATAGACTAACACTGTTATAGGAAAAGAGAAATTAATATGAGATGATCTACTGAAAGAAAAATGATATTGAGATGGTAGAGGGAGGAACATTAAGAAGAGCAGGGATTCAGGGTTAAGCAAAGAGGGAAATAATTTTTTTTGTAAATAAAAAAGGAAATGAAGAATGGGGAATGGAGCAAGAGAAAGGAAACATAGTTTTATGTTTAAACAGAACTGTTTAAAAAAGTGTAGAGAGAAAAAGAAAAAAGTAAGTAAATAAAAAATATGAATCAAATTGGAGAAAAGTTCCACCACAGCATTATCAATAACCAATGAGCTAAGATTAATATAGATGGGAGGGGATTAAGAGGGAAAAAAGAAAGAAAAGCCTGAGAGATGTCTAGAGGAAAGGGAAGTGATTTTGTGATAATAGAGGGAGAAAGAATACTAAGAGTTAGGAATTAAAACTATGCTAAGATATGGAAAACTTAAAATTTGAGACAAAATAGAAAGGGCCGGGGGAGGAAGATGGCGGCGAGATAAGGGGAGCTGAATCCACTTCCTCCTGCCTACTGGTGAAACACCTAGCTGATTTTCTGAGGAAAAGAGCAAACTCCCAGCAGTATTCCAGCATATAAGAATATTGGTGACCAAGATTACAGAAGAAATTGAACGATTGGGCAGTAAGGAGAGTGCTTTGAAGGAAAAGGTCCCCCAGTACCAGCGTGGGGAGCAGGGTGGGCTGCTGCCCCAGACCCAGAAGCTGCCGGGTCTGATGCAAGATTCTTGGGAGGGAGCCAGATTGGGATGTGTGAGTGGCCAGATGCTTGTCTGAACTGGCAGGCGTAAATAGGAAGAATTTTTCAAAAAGAAAAATAGGAAAAAAAATAGGCATTCCACAGCTGTTTGGAGAGGCCCTGCCCCCAACAGCCCCAGGGTTGGTGCACACCTAGGGATCGGAGGCCCAGGGCAGCCTGCTTGCCCAAATCCCCAGAAGCACCAATGGCCCTCGGCCTGTGGTGGCTGGCGCTCCCATCAAGGGGAATTGGAGAATGAACGAGCTGGTGGTCTGAGACCTGTCCCTGCACACTCCAGAAGAACTGGGAACAACTTGCAACCAGTAGCTCTGCAGCCGGGCGCGGCTTGTAAAGCCAATCAAGGGGAATCAGGGACTGTGCACATCCGGTGATCCGTGGATCACTCGTGCCCACTTCAAAAATACCAGGGACAGTGCACAACCAGGCCCCCCCAGCCATGGCTCACTGGCACACAATCCAGGGACAAAGAGGAAAGTGAACACAGGTACACGGAGCTCACACTGACAGCTGGGGACAAAGCTCTTGCCATCCAGCCCCTGCGCACGTAGCCATGCAAGGTCGACCAGCTTTATATGAGTAAGGCAGAAGCGCCCCGTTGAGGGGAGCTGCAGACCGCACAAACTCTTAACTCAGTGTGGGGGCCAAACTACCCAGAAGGGGCATTGAGAGAATCTATTGTCTAGACCACCAAAGAGAAAATAGGTGGTGGGAGAGTTGCCCCTAATTGGTGCACCTCAAAAAAGGCACAACAACAGACCTAGTGTGGACCCAGAACCACACCTAGGAACTGGGCTGAAGGCTGGACAACAGCGAAGAGTGCATCTCAAAGGGAGAAAAGCAAAACTAATATCTTCCCAGCCTGACACAGCCTGGCCGGACACCTTTAAAACCAGAAAGCGGAAGGTTTTTTTTTTTTTCTTTTTACACTTCTTCCTTTCTGTCCTTATTTATTTTTTATTCCTTCTTCCTCCCTTTCCTTTAGTATCCCTAGTTCTCTCCTCCTTTTATTTCTCTTTTTAAACTTTGTTTTGTTTTGTTTTAATTTATAAAAAATAATTTTTTTCTTTTAATTCATTCTTCCTTTCTTTCCTTCTTTCTACTTTATTCCTCCTTCCTTCCTTCCTCTCCTTATATTATCCCTTCTTCCTTCCTTCAATCTTTTTTCCCCCAGTGTCCCCTCTCTTCTTTACCTACAGGTGAGACATGAAAACCTAGAGCTGCGAAAAGACCAGAGTCAGACATGGACAGTGGTCAGCCCAAAAAACAGAGACAGTGAGACAAATTTAACTTTGCTACTCCAGAGAACTTGTAAGGGGGGAGTGGTGAACATCAGTATACCTGCTGGAAGAAGAAATCCACCAACAAAGGAACCACCAACAGAAAAAAAATGGAGGAAGGTGAAGGAGGAAGTAGAACCCACAATAAACCCAATACAGGACCGAACAAATAATACACCAATTGGTGGAGAAATTACCCACAACAAACAACTGAATAAGAGTGAGAGAGAAGCATCAACACTTTGTTCACATGGAAGAATCAGCTTCAACACAACCTGTCCACACCTGCACAACAGAACACAAGTTGTTGTGGGTGGTGTGACCCTCAGTTAAGTAGCTAGAGGAAAAAACCCACCAAAGAAAGACCCAATAACTACCAAAACCCAAAGACACAAGAGAGCCAACATAAACAACAGTCCACAATCAGCGAGCTAAGGAGATTAAGGAGACTACACAACTGAATCTCGCAGGGATTCTACCATTGAAGCTCATACCATAAAACCAGGGAGTCAGAACAGATCAACGAGGCTAAAAAGAAGAGTCTGACAAACAATGGGAAGACAAAGAAACAATTCCCAAATGTAAGAAAAGGAGGAAGCCTGAGAAAGAATGATAAATGAAACAGAGGCAAGCCAACTATCAGATATTGAGTACAAAGCATTGGTCATCAGGAGGTTCAAGAAACTTGATGAGCTTGCAGAAAATTATAACAAACTACAGGGAAACTACAATAAACTCAGTGAAAAGTATATCAACATGGAAAAGGAAATAGAAACTATCCACAAGAGACAAGAGGAAATGAAGTATACAATATCTGAACTGAAGAACACAACAGAAGGAATCAAAAGCAGGCTCGATGAAGCATAGCATCAGATGAGTGAACTGGATGACAAGGTAGAAAAAAAACACCCAAAAAGAGCAAGAACAGGAAAAAAGACTCAGAAATAATGAAGAGGCATTAAGGGAAATGCAAGACAACATGAAACGTAATAATATTCATATAATAGAGATACCAGAAGGAGAAGAAGAAGAGGTAGGGATAGAAAACCTGTTTGAAAAAATAATGGTGGAAAACTTCCCTAATCTGATGAGAGAAAAAGTCAAACAAACCCAGGAAATACAGAGAGTCCCAATCAAAAGGAACCCAAACAGGCCTACTTCAAGACACTTCATAATTAAAATGGCAAAATTCCAAGACAAAGAGAGAATCTTAAAGGCAGGGAGGTAGAAACAGGAAGTAACATACAAGGGAGCCCCGATAAGGTTAGCAGCTGACTTCTCAATGGAAACACTCAAAGACAGAAGAGAATGGCAAGAAATATTCCAAGTAATGAGAACCAGAGGCCTGCAACCAAGGTTACTGTACCCAGCAAGGCTCTCGATCAAGATAGAAGGAGAAAAAAGGAGCTTCCCAGACAAAATAAGTCTAAAAGAATACACCTCCAACAAATCAGCTCTGCAAGGGATGCTAAAGGGACTGCTTTAAGGAAAGGAAGGAAGAGAGAGAGAGAGGGGGGGTGAGGGAGGAACACAGGTACAAAAAATGGCAATGAATAAACACCTATTAATAATAAACTTAAATGTAAATGGATTAAATGATCCAATCAAAAGACATAGAATAGCTGAATGGAAAAGAAAGCACAACCGACACATATGCTACCTACAAGAGACCCACCTCAGGACAAAGGATTTACACAGACTGAAAGTGAAGGGCTGGAAACAAGTTTTCCAAGCAAACAGAAAGTAAAAAAGAGCCAGGGTAGCAAACTCATATCAGACAAAATAGACTTCAAAAAAAAAAAAGGGCCATAAAGAGAGACCCAGAAGGACACTTCATAATACTCAAGCGAAGAATCCACCAAGAAGACATAAACATTGTAAATATATATACACCTAACATAGGAGCACCCAAATACATAAAGAAAATCTTGGAGTACTTCAAGAAAGATATTGATAACAACACACTTATAGTAGGGGACTTCTACACTCCAGTGTCAAAAATGGACAGATCTTCCAAACAAAATATCAACAAAGATATTGTGGCACTGAATAATGCCCTAGAAGAAATGAACTTAACTGATATATATAGAGAGAGCCTTTCACCGCAAAGAAGATAAATACACATTCTTTTCAAATTCACATGGAATATTTTCAAAGATAGACCATATGATAGGACTCAAAACAAACCTAAACAAATTCAAGAAAATTGAAATCATATCAAGTATTTTCTGTGACCACAAGGAATTGAAATTAGAAACTAACCCAAAGGGAAAAAAAAAAAAAAACCCAAACACTCAAAATCATGGAGATTGAATAGTATGCTATTAAACAACCAAAGGGTCAAGGACGAGATTAGGGAAGAAATTAAAAACTTTCTCACAACAAATGAAAATGAACTTACAACAACTATAAACTTATGGGACACAGCGAAGGCAGTCCTGAGAAAGAAGTTCATAGTGATACAGGCCTACCAAAAGAAAAATAGAAACATTTCAAACAAATAACTTAACCCTATGCCTACAAGAACTCAAGGAACAACAATGAAAACAACCTAAGGCAAGTAGAAGGAAGGAAATAACCAAGATCAGAGCAGAATTAATTGACATAGAGACTAAAATCACAATTCTAAGGATCAAAGAATCCAGGGGCTGGTTCTTTGAAAAGATAAACAAAACTGAGAAGCCTTTAAGCAGGCTCATCAAGAAAAAAAGTGAGAGAACCCAAATAAACTCAATCAGAAATGAAAGAGGAGATATTACAACTGATGCCACAGAAATACAAAGGATTGTAAGACACTACTATGAAGAACTGTATGACAAGAAATATGAAAACCAAGGTGAAATGGACAAATTATTAGAAGAATATAATCTTCCAAAACTCAATAAAGAAGAAGCAGAAAACCTGAACCAACCAATAGCAGCAGACAAAATTGAAGCAGTAATCAAAAAAACCACGAAACACAAAAGCCCTGGACCAGATGGATTCACAGGAGAATTCTACAAAGATTTTAAGGAAGAACTAGCCCTGATCCTTCACAGAATATTCCAAAACATCCAAAATGATGGAAGACTCCCAAACTCTTTTTATGGAGCCAGCATCATTGTAATCCCAAACCAGATAAAGACACAGCAAAGAAAGAAAACTTCAGGCCAATACCGCTGATGAACATAGATGCTAAAATCCTCAACAAAATATTGGCAAACGACATCCAGCAATACATTAAGAAGATCATACACCATGACTAAGTGGGATTCATCCCACAGATGCAAGGATGGTACAATATTCACAAAACAATAAACATAATACATCACATAAACAAAAGCAAAGACAAAAATCACATGATCATATTAATAGATGCAAAAAAGTATTCGATAAGGTAGAGCATTCATTTATTATAAAAACACTGAGCAAAGTGGGAATAGAGGAAGCATTCCTCAACATAATAAAGGCCATATATGAGAAACCTACAGCCAACATTTTACTCAATGGACAAAAACTAAAATCTTTCCCACTAAGATCAGGAACAAAGTTGTCCACTATCACCACTTCCATACAACATAGTGCTGGAAGTTTTAGCAACAGCAGTCAGACAAGAAAAGGAAATAAAAGGCATCCAAATTGGAAAGGAGGAAACAAAACTGTCATTGTTTGCAGATGACATGATAGTGTTCTTAGAAAATCCTATAAACTGCCAAAAAACTACGCAACCTAATAATTGAATTTGACAAAGCAGCGGGATACAAAGTCAATATCCAGAAATCAATGGTATTTTTATATACCAACAGTGAAACATCAGAAAAAGAAGTCAGGAAAAAAAATTCAATTTCAAATAGCAAGAAGAAAAATAAAATACCTAACAATAAACCCCACCAATGAGGTAAAAGACCTGTACTCAGAAAACTACACAACACTGAAAAAAGAAATCATGGAAGACACAAAGAAATGGAAATATATACCATGCTCATGAATTGGAAGAATCAAAATCATCAAAATGCCCATACTCCCCAAAGCAATTTATAGATTCAATGCAATCCCTATCAAAGCACCAATGGCATATTTCACAGATATAGAACAAAGACTTCAAATATTTATAAGGAACCATAAATGAACCCAAATATTAGCTGCAATTTTGAGAAAGAAGAGCAAAGCAGGAGGGATCACAATTCCTGATATCAAACTGTATTACAAGGCCACTGTAATCAAAACAGCTTGGTACTGGCATAAAAACAGACAGATAGACCAATGGAACAGAATAGAGAGCCCAGAAATAAACCCAAGTCTCTACGGGCAATTAATCTTCAACAAAGGGGGCAGAAGCATAAAATGGAATAAAAATAGCCTCTTCAAGAAATGGTGTTGGGAAAGCTGGATGGCTACCTGCAAAAATATGAAACTCAAGCACCAACTTACACCATACACAAAAATAAGCTCAAGGTGGATAAAAGACTTAAATATAATTCATGTAACCATAAAAGTCCTAGAAGAAAACATCAGTAGGAAAATCTCAGACATCCCATACAGCAACATCTTCAATGATATGTCCCCTAGAGCAAGAGACACAGAGAAAAGAATAAATAAATGGGACCTTATCAAAATAAAGAGCTTCTGTGGGTCTAAAGAAAGCAGTATTAAAATAAAAAGGGAACCAACAGTATGTGAAAACATATTTGCCAATGATATCTCGGACAAGGATTTGATCTCCAAAATATATAAAGAACTCACAGGACTCTACTCCAGGAACACAAAAAATCCAATTAAAAATGGGCAAAAGTCATGAACAGACACTTCTCAAAAGAGGACATACAGAGGGCCCAGAGACACATCAAAAGATGCTCAACATCGTTAGCCATCAGAGAGATTGAAATTAAAACCACGATGAGATACCACCTCACACTAGTCAGAGTGGCCATCATCAACAAAGCAACAGATAACTGTTGGAGGGGATGTGGGGAAAGGGCAACCCTACTGCACTTTTGGTGGGAATGCAGACTGGTGCAGCCATTGTGGAAAACAGTATAGAATTTCCTCAGAAAACTAAAGATGGAACTGCATTTCGACCCAGCAATTCCACTGCTGGTATTATACCCTAAGAACCCTGAAACACCAATTCAAAAGAACCTATGCACTCCAATGTTAATGGCAGCACAATTCACAATAGCCAAGTGTTGGAAACACCTAAGTGCCCATCTACAAATGAGTGGATTAATAAACTATGGTACAATTACACAATGTAATTCTCTGCAGCAGAGAGGAAGATGGAACTTATACCCTTTGCAACAGCATGGATGGAACTGGAGAGCATTGTGCTAAGTTAAGTAAGCCAGTTGGTGAGGGACAAATACCATATGATCTCACCTTTAACTGGAACATAATCAACAAAAGAAAAAAGCAAGATAAACGTAACCAGAGACATTGACATTAAGAACAATCTAACAATAGCCAGAGGGGAGAGTGGAGGGGAAAATGGCCTGAAGGGTTTTCAGGAATCACTATAGAGGACACATGGACAGAACCAAGGGGGAAAAGGGAGGCAGGGGAGGAAGGTGGGGTTGGAGTGGGTGGGGAGAGGGGAAGGGAGAGGATGCAGACAATTGTAATTGAAAAACAATAAAGTAATTATTAAAAATAAATAAAATAAAATATAAAAAAAAGGAATGCCTGGAGGAAGTCAGCGTGGAGTAGGAAAGAGTACTAGTAAAATCTGAGATTTGAAATATTAAATAACGAAGATTACAGATAAAATTGAAGAAATGTAACAAGCACCACCATATCCACAACCTAAGGAGTAGAGAGTGATAAAGATGGATAGAGAACAAGGGCATTTTAGGAGCAGGTAAAAGAATGTCAGATGACTAATGGCAACAAAAATTATTTTCAGTGGCTAGAGGGGTAGAAATATTAAAAACGCAGAATGGAACAAGTCATAGTGAGAAAGAAAACACATTTTAAGATGAAAATAAGAATAAAGAAGGAGGGCCAAGATGGCGGCGTAGGTGGACGCACTGTTCCTTCTCGCACAACCAAAAGAGGGGAAAAAAAGCAATTTAGAGGCCAAGGGCAGCCAGATCTGACAGAAAACTGAACTGAGTGAAAGACCGACAACCAAGGAGTTAAAGAAGACACATTCATCCAGACTGGTAGGCAGGGCGGAGCTGGGTGGAGGGCGCTCCAGGAGAATTGGTTTGTGGAGCGGTGCCGGTGGCGCTCCAGCTGCCTGAAGCGGCCAGTGAAGGGTGTGCCTGGCCAAAGCTCGGCGGGCACACTCAGCGAGACCGGGACTGAATCTCGTGCACCAGGCGGTCCCTCATTAGCACGCGGATAGACTGGGAGGAAAAGCTGGGGACTGAAACAGACCGCGCAGCCCACCAACACAGGGAAATAAAGCCTCAAATCACCGATTGAAAACACCTGTGGGGGTTGAGGCAGCGGCAGGAGCAACTCCCGGCCTCACAGCAGAGTTTGCTGGGGAGGCCCACAGGGACTTGGAACTGTGCATCCCCGGCCCCTCTCTCTGGAGCCAGCAAAGAGGGAATCGGCTTGCTTGAGGGCAGCTGGGGAGGTGCGGAGAGTTGAACAAGCGCCATTGTTCTCTCAGCCCCCCCCCCACAGCATCACAATACAGCAACGTGGGATACCCCGCCCCGACAGAGAGCTTCACAACACAACGACGTGGGTGACCCCACCACCAAAGATAGCATCACAACAGAGCGACGTGGGTTTCCCCACCCTGGTGAACACCTAAAGCTCCGCCCCTTAAAGTAACAGGCGCACTGAGGGAAAAAAATAAAGGCGGCAAGATAGGGGGGAACAGAGTCCACTCCCTCCTCCCCACAAGTGAAACACCCAGCTGATTTTATGAGGAACAGAACGAACACCCAACAGTATTCCGGCATATATGAAGATTGGTGACCAAGATTACAGGGGAAATTGAACAATCAGACGCCTGACACAGACAGGAGGACCAGGGGAACAGGCCTGACCGGACACTTTTAAAGCCAGCCAGCAGAAGTTTTTTTTTGTTTGTTTGTTTGTATGTTTGTTTGTGTGTTTTCCCCACCCTCTTTCCTGTCTGTCCTTCTTTATTTTTTTTAATTCCTTCTTCCTTCTGTTCATTTAGTATTCCTAGTCTTCTCCACTTTTTATTTCTTATTTTTTTATTTTTATTTTTTATTTTTATTTTTTATTTTTTTACTTTATTTTCTTTTTCTTTTCTTCCTTCCCCTCTCTTCTTTATCCACAGGTGAGACATTAAAACCTGGACTTGAAAAGAGAACAGAGCTAGACCCAAAAAGGGTCAGCCCTAAAAACAGAGACAATTTCGCAACTCCAGAGAACTTGACAGATCAATTTAAGAAACAGAGGCTAGCAAGAAGAGTCTCACAAACAATGGGAAGACAAAGAAACAATTCCCAAATGAAAGGAAAGGAGGAAGCCCCAGAAATAATGATAAATGAAACAGAGGCAAGCCAACTATGAGATAGTGAGTTCAAAGCATTGGTTATCAGGAAGTTCAAGAAGCTTGATGAGCTGGCAGAGAATTTCCAAAAACTACAAGGAAACTATAATGAACTCACTGCAAACTATGTCAACATGAAAAAGGAAATAGAAACTATCCACAAGGGCCAAGAGGAAATGAAGAATACAATATCTGAACTGAAGAATACAAAAGAAGGAATCAAAAGCAGGCTCGATGAAGCAGAGGATCGGATCAGCGAGCTGGAAGACAAGGTAGAAAAAAACACCCAAAAAGAGCAGGAACAGGAAAAAAGATTCAGAAAGAAGGAAGAGGTATTAAGGGAAATGCAGGACAACATGAAACACAATAATATTCGTATAATAGGGATACCAGAAGGAGAAGAAGAAGAGCAAGGGATAGCAAACGTGTTTGAAAAAATAATGATGGAAAACTTCCCTAATCTGATGAGAGAGAAAGTCACACAAATCCAGGATACACAGACAGTCCCAATCAAAAGGAACCCTAACAGGCCCACTTCAAGACACATCATCATTAAAATGGCAAAATTCCAAGACAAAGAGAGAATCTTAAAGGCAGTGAGACAGAGACAGGAAGTAACATACAGAGGAGCCAAAATAAGGCTAGCAGCTGACTTCTCAGTGGAAACACTCCAAGCCAGAAGAGAATGGCAAGAAATATTCCAAGTAATGAGAACCAGAGGCCTGCAACCAAGACTACTCTACCCAGCAAGGCTCTCAATCAAGATAGATGGCCAAATAAAGAGCTTCCCAGACAAAAGAAGTCTAAAAGAATACACCTCTACCAAACCAGCTCTACAAGAGATGCTAAAGGGACTGCTTTAAGGAAAGGAAGGAAAAAAGAGAGAGAAAGGAACACAGATACAAAAAAAAAATGGCAATGAATAAGTACCTATTGATAATAACCTTAAACGAAAATGGATTAAATGCTCCAATCAAAAGATATAGACTAGCTGAATGGATAAGAAAGCACGATCCACACATATGCTGTCTACAAGAAACCCACCTCAGGACAAAAGACATACACAGACTGAAAGTGAAGGGCTGGAAACAAGTTTTCCAAGCAAACAGACAAGAAAAAAGAGCTGGGGTAGCAATACTCATATCAGACAAAATAGACTTCCAAAAAAGGGCCATCAAGAGAGATCCAGAAGGACACTTCATAATACTCAAGGGAAGAATGCACCAAGAAGACATAAACATTGTAAATATATGTGCACCCAACACAGGAGCACCCAAATACATAAAGAAAATCTTGGAGGACTTCAAGAAAGACATTGATAGCAACACAATTATAGTAGGGGACTTCAACACCCCACTGTCAAAAATGGACAGATCCTCCAAACAAAATATCAGCAAAGACATTGTGGCATTGAACAATGCCTGAGAAGAAATGGACTTAACTGATATATATATAGGGCCTTTCACCCCAAAGAAGCTAAATACACATATTTTTAAATGCACATGGAACATTTTCAAAAATAGACCATATGATAGGACACAAAACAAGCCTCAAAAAATTCAAGAAAATTGAAATCATACCAAGTATTTTCTCTGACCACAAGGGACTGAAAATAGAAACCAACCCATAGGAAAAAAAACCCAAAACACTCAAAATCATGGAGACTGAATAGCATGCTGATAAACAATGAATGGGTCAAGGACGAGATTAGGGAAGAAATCAAAAAGTTCCTTGCAACAAATGAAAATGAACTGACAACAACCAAAAACTTATGGGATACAGCAAAGTCAGTCCTGAGAGGGAGGTTCATAGCGATACAGGCCTACCTAAAAAAAAAAAACAGAAACAGTTTACACAAATAACCTAACCCTACGCGTACAAGAACTCGAGGAACAACAGCAAAGACAACCCAGAGAAAGTAGAAGGAAGGAAATAACCAAGATCAGAGCAGAATTAAATAACTTAGAGACTAAATGGACAATTCTAAGGATAAATGAATCCAGGAGCTGGTTCTTTGAAAAGAAAAACAAAATAGACAAGCCTTTAAGCAGGCTAATCAAGAAAAAAAGAGAGAGGACCCAAATAAACTCAATCAGAAATGAAAGAGGAGATATTACAACTGATGCCACAGAAATACAAAGGATTATAAGTCACTACTACGAAGAACTGTATGCCAAGATATATGAAAACCTAGGAGAAATGGACAAATTTTCAGAAAAATATAATCTTCCAAAACTCAATAAGGAAGAAACAGAAAGCCTGAAGCAACCAATAACAGTGGAAGAAATTAAAGCAGTAATCAAAAAACTCCCAACACACAAAAGCCCTGGACCAGATGGTTTCACAGGAGAATTCTACAAAGCATTTAAGGAAGAACTAACACCTATCCTTCACAGACTATTCCAAAAAACCTCAAATGATGGAAGACTCCCAAACTCTTTTTATGATGCCAGCATCACCCTAATCCTAAAACCAGAAAAAGACACAAGAAAGAAAGAAAATTGCAGGCCAATATCACTGATGAACATTGACGCTAAAATTCTCAACAAATATTAGCAAACCGCATCCAGCAATACATTAAAAAGATCATTCACCATGACCAAGTGGGTTTCATCCCAGGGATGCAAGGATGGTACAACATTCACAAAACAATAAACGTAATACATCACATAAACAAAAGCAAAGACAAAAATCACATGATCATATCAATAGATGCAGAAAAAGCATTCGATAAGGTACAACATCCATTTATGATAAAAACACTTAGAAAAGTGGGAATAGAAGGAGCATTCCTCAACATAATAAAGGCCATATATGAGAAACCTACAGCCGACATTATACTCAATGGACAAAAACTAAAATCTTTCCCACTAAGATCAGGATCAAGACAAGGTTGCCCACTATCACCACTTCTATTCAACATAGTTCTGCAAGTTTTGGCCACCGCAATCAGACAAGAAAAGGAAATAAAAGACATCCAAA
>PVJI01029872.1:0-14823 GCA_004026765.1 Micronycteris hirsuta
TAAGTTTTTTCCCCCAAAACATTGGCATTAGCTTGTAATGAGCTTGTTATTTTTAAGGGACTTTATAGTTTTCTAATTTCATAGTTTTAATTTATAATTTAGTAACTGTTAATAGGTGTAGCCCACATAAACAAAAGCTTGTTGGTGTCCTCAATGACTGGTAAGATTAGAAGGGGTTTCTGAGACTAAAAAGTTTCAGAACTCCTGGTATAGACAATAGAGTGTATAGATGACAAAACTACATTTGCTGAGCAGCCCTACACGGTGGCCACTCTAAAGAAGAGAACATTTCACGGCACGTGTGCCCAAGGGCATGCAGTTTCTTCTCAAGAAAGGGAGGTCTAGAGGGAGGCAAAGCCAAGGGGTCAGTGTGTGGAGTAAGAACTACCAGTTTAAGCCTCTTCTGTGTCAGGATTTTTTCTGATCAATGTGAGGAATGTCACCGTGACCAAAATGCAGTCACACAGCTTACTGTCTAGAAGGGAAGAGAGACACAGTAACTTAAGTTTTAGTTGAAATATGGGTAGAAAGAAGAAATATAAGCATGGGATGTGTGAGATCAGTGGGGATGAGCCTTAAGTTAGGGTGGGGGGGTGAGGGAGGTCGAGTCAGGCAGGGTTCCCTGGAGGAAGGGACATCTGAGTTGAGTTTTGAAGAATGAGCAGGAATTTGGTCACTGAGAGTGGGAGGGACACTGGAGGAGAAGGTGGTGTTCCAGGTGGTGGGAATAGCATAAGCAAAGGCACAGAATTGTGAAAACAGCAGGTAGATTTGGAAAAGGATATGAAAGGGTGTAGAGAAAAAGAAAAATATACTGGATATGCACACCGGCAAAATAAACGTAATGCCCCCAGTAAAATTAAGATGTTTTAAAATTAATAACAGCTCTGATAACATCAAAGTATCTCTATTTTTAGAAGGCTGGTTCTTAATTTAGGTATATTGATACAAAGAATGTATTTGGGAAACAAAAATGAGACTTTGCTCACCTATCCTGATACAACGTGAAATGCTGCAGCCGCCACTCTCCTTGGTGCTCTTCTCTGTCTCACACTGTCTCCATCGTGGGCTCACAAGGGCTTTCCATAATGTTCATCTGGGTCAACAGATTCTGCCGGGAAAGGATGGGCAAAGCCCACACCTCCATGGTTCATTAGCAGGAACATGAACCCTGACCAAGATTTCACTCCACCATTTCCAGGAAGGATTTATATGGTTAGTTCATGCACAGACATATGAAGTAGTTTTTCCCTACCAAAGAAGTTGGTCAAGGCAGTTGAATGTTTCTTTCAAAAGCAGTATATCCACACCACTCTGGAAAAAGTGGTGGACGGGGGCCCTGCTAGTTATGTAATGTAAGAGAGGAGAGGGAAGAGAGAAGGAATGTTTCTACCAGTAACCACTGCCCAACTATTCCCCTCACAGCCACCATCAAAGGTTGAATTGACCCAAAGGACACCCTGGCATTTGCCCAGGGTGCCGGGGAGAGCCTGCCCTTTCCAACAGAAGCCTGACATTCTGCTTCCAAAAGAAGACAGGTTGATACCGCTGGCATTGAAGAGGGCTGGCCAAGGCCCCAGCCTCAGACCTTGGCTCCCAGAACCCCCTCAGAAGGGGGGTGCAAGCTGGTGTGAGGGCGGCCCGTGGAGGTCAAACCAGGATGGCCATTTCACCAGCAGGGTGGGCAACCTTTTCCCAGGCAGTGCGGCCAGAGTGAGCTGGTGCATGGTGGTCAGGATAGGGGGCTAGACAGTGAGGGCAGGGCTGGCTTGGTTTGGTTAGCTGAGGCTGGAGGTGACTCTACAAACAGGAGAAGTGGGGGAGGCCCAGAAGCACTTGATTTAGAGTCTCTGAGCAGATTGGGGCAAACAGCAAAGGACTGTGGATACTGGCAGTGGGCAAGTGAGCAGGTCAGTCCTTCACAGCTACGTGGCTCAGGAGCAGGCAACCTAACTGAAAGGATCTTGCCCTCAGAGACCCTGGCTGACACCTCTCTTGCCAGTAGTCCAGTGGTGGAGAGTAACTCCTGGGCATTATGAACATCTGCAGGCCAAGACCCAGGAGGGCAGTGGGTCTGTGTGAACCAGAGGTCCTGGGCTTCCCTCCCTCCTGGGCCAAGGTGCAGGCCTGGAGGAAAGGCTTATCAGTCGAGGCTCTAAATCCCAGAGGTCTCACAGGGGCACCCCCACGATGGCTCAGAGATGGCTCTCCTAAGTGGAGTGACAGGCCTTAGGCCCGACCCCAGTGAAACCACGTTAGTGTTACCCCACCTTTGAAAACCAGTAGGTTCCTGCTTCGCTGACAGGCATGTAGCTCCCACACTTCCTAGAGGGCATGCATGTGTATTGGGGACGTTGCTAAAGGGAGGTACTGGGCTGGGCGGCATTTCATTTAGAGAAGATGCCATGTAAGACGTTTGGCCAGAACAAACAACCGTGTGCACCAGCTGCTACATCCACCTTCCCTCCTCCGTGCCATTAAGCCCATCAGGCAAGTGCACTGAACCAATCAGCATTGCCCCGATTGCCCTCAAGTAACCCTGAGAAGTGTTTCTACATACCGGCTATCAGAATTCAGTAGTCAAAGCACTGTAGCTTCAATGTGAAAACAATTATTATGAAAACAATAGCCAACAATGCCAGGCACTATTCTAAGCCCTTCACAAACACTAACTCTTTTAAGTGAAAGGTATTGATAAGATACTTCATTTAGAACTTAAGTCAACAAAGTGAATTTAATGATAAAAAAAATTTAGGGCATCGACTCAGTACTGCTTCCTGCTCTGAGTAGGCCCCACCCTGACACTGCAGGAAGCTGCCTTGACTCTCCCACACAGGACCCCTTCCCGCAGCACCAGGAGGGTGAGCATTTTCCTCTTTAGATGGGTGTTTTGTTTCCGCAGTGATGACAGAGATCACATGAGACAATATGCTTGTACCTTCAGATTAATCATTTACACCCCTGATCTGATTAAAAGCAGAGGGGGGAGGTCTGTGAGCCTGCAGGCTCTGTTCACCCCCAATACCATGTAACCCTGTTATGCTGCACTCTAATTTCCCCTCAAAACAATCCTTCATTTTTACACTCTACAGACCTCTCCACACCATCTCTGACCTTCCCCAAAGGGAACAGATGGCCCCATAGGAGGCCATGCTTTGAGGACCCTGTGCTTCATTCACTTATATGCTTTCCCTTCCAGGGACACAGCTTGCAGCTGTATCCATTGTGGGGCCACCAGGTGGGAGCATGTGTGGGCAGCTGCCACCTACCTTTGGCCCACCACACTGGTCCACTTCAAAACACTGGTAATGAAAATGCTCAGAGAAATGATTGAGTACCGCTGCAAAGTAAAGGAAGAAGTGAAGCATATACAAAGTGAAATAAAGAAAAATATCTAGGGAACCAACAGTGAAGGGAAGGAGGCCAGGATTGAAATCAATGATTTGGAGCAGAAGGAAGAAATAAACAGTCATACAGAATAGAAGGAAGAAAGAATTAAAAAAAAAATGAAGAGAGGCTTAGGAACCCCTGGGACAATTTTAAATGCTCCAACATCCAAATCATAGGAGTGCCAGGAGGAGAAGAGGAAGAGCAAGAAATTGAAAACTTACTTGAAAAAATAATGAAAGACAACTTCCCCAATCTGGTGAAGAAAATAGACATCTAAGTCCAGAAAGCTCAGAGAGTTCCAAAGAAGTTGGACTCAAAGAGGGCCACACCAGACACATAATAATTACAATACCCAAGATGAAAGTTAAGGAGAGAATCTTAAAAGCAGCAAGAGAAAAGGAGACAGTCATCTACAAAGGAGTTCCCATAAGACTGTCAGCTGATTTCTCAAGAGAGACCCTACAGACAAGAAGGGGTTGGAAAGAAGTATTCAAAATGATGAAAAACAAGGAACTACATCCAAGATTATTGTATTCAGCAAGGCTATCATTTAGAATGGAAGGGCAGATAAAGTGCTTCCCAGATAAGGTCAAGTTAAATGAATTCATCATCACCAAGCCCCTACTACATGAAATGTTAAAGGCACTTATCTAAGAAAAAAATAAAAAACTATGAACAGTAAAATGACAACAAACTCACAGCTATGAACCTCAAAAAACAAAACCTAAAAAAATAAAAACAAACTAAGTAAACAACTAGAACAGGAACAGATTCACAGAAATAGAGCTCACATGGAGGGTTATCAGTGGTGAGTGAGAAGGGGGAGAATGGGGGGAAAGTACAGGGAATAGAAGCATTACTGGAAGGCATAAAATAGGCAGGGGGATGTTATGAATAGTATAGGAAATGGAGAAGCCAAAGAACTTATAAGTACAACCCATGGACATGAACTAAGAGGGGAGGGGTGCTGGAGGGAGTGGGGCTACCGGGCTGAGGGGCATAGAAGGGAGAAAAAGATGGGACAACTGTCATAGCATAATCCATAAAATGCATTCTTTAAAAAGGGGACTTAAATACATCTGCATTGATTGAAATTTCACACATGGGATTTCTGGAGTTACCCATATAACAGCTTCAGGTGAATGTTAGGAAATTGAGTTTCTGTTTCTAGTTGAGAAACCAAATTGTTGTGTGACTTTGAATAAATAATTAAGGAGTATTTTATTTTATATGCTCCCATTTATAAATTACATTTACAATTGTTTCCATGAAATTTGTATGAAAGAAATATACACGAGTATGGTTAATTGACCCTTTTTTGGGGAAGACTAAAAGTAGTATTTACGACTATTTAAATGTCTAATTCTAAGGCAGTTTGTCCCATTTTCACAGTCTCAGAAGCCAAACTCAAAAATGTCATCTGCAGTGTGTCCCAAGATAGAACATTTAAGCTAGTTTTCAAATTCTTTAACAGCTTCTTTCACAATGACAAAATAAAAATAATTTTATAATCATAACTCTAGAGATTCCATCCTTAGTCAAACTGTAAATGTGTAAGTTAATAATTTAGGCATATTTGTCCCTAATACAGTCTACATAAATTATTAATTTTTCCCAATTTCAGTAATTTCTGGGACAGCAGAATACTGCAAACTCTCTCCTTTCCCACCAGATCAGTGGCTTCTGAGTTTTAGAATTGTCCATATCGCACCATTGCTAAACCTTTAGGTACACCAAAGAGTCGTCATTATGACTCATGTGGATGGCTCACTTACCAGGTCCCTAATGTGAAAACATTTCTATCAAATCAAAGAAGGTGGATAAAGCTTTGGATTTGGTGTTGGAACATATACCCTGTAAAGAATATATAAATGTCCAGAATTATAAATTGTGCTAATCCACATTGCAGAGTATATCTCAAAAAAAAAATTGAAGGACTAGAAATGGAGGGCTGTATATTGTAAGCTTTCTTCTTTGGTTTTTAATTAACTTGTTAATTAAAGTATTCAAAAAATACAGTTACTTGGAAAGGGGGTAAGATTATAATAAACAAATTTTTCATAGATTATCACTTTTTACTAAAGGAAACAGTTATTGTCAATGTTTATAATTAAAGATGATACATTGATATTATACCAAATTATATATAGATTAGAACAAAAGACATCCAAACCACTGTTCTCAATATGCAAGCATAAAATGCAATTCAGCCCTGGCTGGTGTAGCTCAGTGGATTGAGTGCTGGTCTGCAAACCAAAGGGTCGCCAGTTTGATTCCCAGTTAGAGCACATGCCTGAGTTGTGGGCCAGGTCCCCAGTAGGGGCCACGTGAGAAGCAACTGCACATTGATGTTTCTCTCCCTCTCTTTCTCCTTTCCTTCCCCTCCTTCTAAAAAGAATAAATAAAATCTTAAAAAAATGCAATTCATATAAATATGCTAATGTTTTAAATGAATTCAGATTTTAATCTATAATTAAAAGCACAAAAAGTAACCTTCAAGACCTACTGCCATGGTCGTGAACTCAAATAGAATTCCCAAAAGTCTTTTTCCTAAGGTTGTACCATATTTTGCCATGTATAAGGTTCGCTTTTTTTCCAATTTTTTGAGGGAAAAATAAGGATGTGCATCATACATGGGTCGTACCTGAAATACCTTGTATCTGTTCTTGTGTTTTATAATTATTTGTTACATAAATTTTTTTTTATCACAGTATGTTCATAAATAAATGCTAAAATTCC
The DNA here is from genome assembly GCA_004026765.1 of Micronycteris hirsuta. NCBI lineage: Eukaryota > Metazoa > Chordata > Mammalia > Chiroptera > Phyllostomidae > Micronycteris > Micronycteris hirsuta. Next base: position 6,130 of record PVJI01029872.1, read on the forward strand.
TTTGTAATACAAAAAACAAGTATCTAAATATAAATACATAACAAATTGAATTAAAAATTAAAACGAAAGATTTTTTTCCTGAAAGTTTGGGCCAAAAATGTAGGTGCACATTATAGACAGCAAAATATGGAGTGGTAAATAGGGAGTGGATGGTATTACAGACCCACTTTACTTTCCTCACTGCTGTGAACAGATAACATTGATCAATCCAAGCCAGCTCCTTCTACTAGTTTCTCTAGTTCTCTTGTATTAATATTATATATAATTATATATAATAAAATAATGTATACTAACAAATTATACATATACAATAACAGCGAATATAAGAGGCTCTCATATGAGGTGTTTGGGGGCGGAGTTGGTTTTCTATAACCACAAAACTGAACCATCTCTGTTCTGCAATAGGAAAACAAGGTCTCCCAGTGACGTTCATTAGATAACGTTATCTGGGTTCAGTTAGAGTGGGCTGGTTGGAGTGTCTGTATGGTGCTCCTTTTAGGGTTATATCACGTAAGCATCTCTGCTTTATAAGTGATTTCACCAATTTGGGGTTATGGCATTTGGCTGCCTCTGCTGTGTAGGTGGCGTGCCTGAGAGGTCAGTTAGTCTCTTCTTGTGCTTTCCCTCTAATCCAGTGGAGAAGGCCGACTGCAAGGAATTTTGTCTGCTCTGGCATAAAGTCATCACCTGGATGTCATTGTATCAGAGGTTTAGTGATAGAGGTATCTCACTGAGATAACAGTTTCTGAAACCTATACAACCGTACTGCATTATGTCAACCACTGCAAGTGCCAACTGAGGCAACCAATCCTTCCAGGTAGCGATTAACTTTTTTTGATGGACGAAACATTGCTTTGCCATCTGTAATAGATCTTGCAAATCTGCAAGGCAGACACAGCTCAATTACTAAGCCTAATCAGTTAGCGGGTAACATCCAATAAGCTCCTGTTCAATACACCCATTATAGGGAACAAGGAATTACTAAAAAATTAACCCTCAAAAATCTTGTCCTTTGTGTTATTTCCTCCTATCACTTATTTTATTGTTGACACTATTACAGATGCCCCCACCACTCAGCCCCACCACCTTCACATGGTTTCTGTGTCCATGGGGAGACCTCCCCACTGCCCCCCGATAGGTGAGTGTGCTAGGAACCCATCTGTATCTGTGTACCAGCATTTGGCTTCAGTGAGTTTTTTTGAGACTGTTTCAACACATTTGCCCATTTCACAACAGGCGATTTACGAGCGCACCTGCCCACACCACACCGAGTGTTCAGCAGTTTTTTGACCAAAAACAGCTTGACTCCCATGCCCCACCCTCCCTATTCAGCTGATCTCACCCAAAGACACATGTTTTTGGTCTCCCTGGATGAAAAAATCCTCAAAGGGAAATGTTTTGTTGATGTTTTAGAGGTGAAACAAAAAACAGCAGAAACACTAAAAGGCATCAAAATTGATGAGTTCAAAAACTGTTTGGAGCAGTAGAACAATGTCTTGATAGGTCTATTGCATCAAATGGTGAGTACTTTGAAGGTGACTGAAGTTTAAACATGTAAGAATAAATACACAATATTTTATAGATAAATTCTGCTTTCTTGGGTCCTCCCTCATATATTTCCTTTAAATAATTGCATGATGGAATCATACCAAAATAGACTCATATATTTTATCTTTAATTGACATTGGAATGTTCCCTGGTTTTTGCCTTACAAATATATCAATATTACATTAACTGGAACTAGTTAAATGGCCTTAGACATTGGTATTTTGGTATCTTTATTTTTATTGGATAGACTTCTGCAAATGTTATTATTTCACCAAAAGTTGTGTGTGTGTATTTGATTTCTAGATATTGCCAAACATATTTTTTTAAAGATTGCAGCAGCCATGGCGGTGTGGCTCATTCCATCCCGCATACCAGCGGTCCCCAACCTCTTTTGCACCAGGGACTAGTTTTGTGGAGATAATTTTTCCACAGACTGGGTTTGGGGGATGGTTTGGGAATGAATGATTCAAGCACGTTACATTCAAATTCACCTTCTATGCACTGGGTTCCTTATTGGCACAGACCAGAACCCGTCTGTGGTGTATAGCAAAAGATTGTAGGTTTGATTCCTGGTCAGGGCACATACCTAGTTTGCAGTTCAATCACTGGTCAGGGAGCATATGGGAGGCAATTGATTATTGTTTCTCTCTCACATCAATGTTTTTTTTTTTTCTCTCTCTCTCTCTTTCCCTTCCTTTCTCTAAAGTCAATAATAATAATAACAACGAAAAAAGATTCCAGCAGCTTGCATTGTATTTTTAATTTTTGCCAATTAGCACATGGCTTAAGAAAACCATACTATTAATGGTTTGTAACTCTCATTGTGCATTTTATTTTCATCTTCATTTTCCTTGACTGCTGGAGAGAATGAACAGCTTTTTGTATGCTTATTGAGTATTTGGATTTCTTTTTCCATGAATTTCCTTAGTGGTAAGACTTTGCCTATTTTTCTATTAGATTTCTTTCTTTTTTTACCAATTTGTAGAAATGTTTTGTACATCAGGAAATTTATGCCTTTATCTATAGTATCTGTTGCCATATTTGGCCCCAATCACTTGCCTTCGACTTTGCTCATGGTATTGACTTCCTATGACAATATATGTGTTATTAAATAAGACTACCTTTTCCCTTATGACTTTTTTTAAACTTTATTTTTATTGTTGGCATTATTACAGATGTGCCCATTCCCTCCACCCTCCACTTGCTCATCTACACCCAGCCCCCACCCCCCTTTTCCTTTGGCCATCACCACACTGTTGTCTGTGTCTATGGGTTATGCATTTTTGTTCTTGGGCTAATCATCCACCTTCTTTCATCCAGTCCCCCTTCCCCTCCCTACCTCTGACAGCTGTCAATCTGTTCCATGTATCCATGCTTCTGTCTCTATTTTACTTGTCAGTTTATTTTGTTCAATAGGTTCCACACATAAGTGAGATCATATAGTACTTGTCTTTCTCTGACTGGCTTATTAAACTTAGCATAATAGTCTCCAGGTCCATCCATGCTGTCACAAAAGGTGAGATTTCCTTCTTTTTTTGCAGGTGCATGGTATTCCACCATGTAAGTGTACTACAGGTTTTTTATCCACTCATCTACTGATGGGCACGTGGGCAATTTCCAGATCTTGGCTGTTGTAAAGAACGCTGCTATGAACACAGGGGTGCATATCTTCTTTCAAATTGGTGTTTTGGGATTGCAGTCACTAGGTCAAAAATGTAGTTCCATTTTTAATTGTTTGAGGAAACTCCATACTGTTATCCACAGTGGCTGCACCCGTCTGCATTCCCACTAGCACTACACGAGGGTTCCCTTTTCTCCACAACCTTGCCACCACTTGCTGTTTGTTGATTTATTGATGGAGCCATGCTGACAGATGTCAGGTGATATCTCATTGTGGTTTTAATTTGCATCTCTTGATGATTAGCGATGTTGAGCATTTTTTCTTATGTCTATGGTCATAGACTTCTAAATCTTCTGTCTTGTCAAAGAATATGAAGTGGAGGCATATCTTTTTTTCTTCCAGAAACATGGTTAATTTTATCAGTATGCATTGTTATCAAACTCCTTATTCCCCACAATTAAGTAAATTGTCCTGTTCGTCATTTATTAAATTCCTAATACACTTTTGGATGGTCTACTCTCTACACTGATCTTTTTTGATTTTTAATATATTTTATTGATTATGCTATTACAGTTGTCCCATTTTTTCTCCCCTTCATTCTTTTCTCCCCTGAACCCTCCCACCCCCTCCAGCATTCCTCATCATAGTTCATGTCCGTGGGTCGTACATGTAAGTTCTTTGGCTTCTCCATTTCCCATACTATTCTTGACCTCCCCCTGTCTATTTTGTACCTACCATTTATGCTTCTTATTCCCTATACCTTTTCTCCCACTCCCCCCTCTCCCAGTCCCCCCCGATAACCCTCCATGTGAACTCCATTTTGGCGAATCTGTTCCTGTTCTAGTTGTTTGCTTAGTTCATTTTTGTTTTTGTTTTTTTTTGTTCTTTCTGGTTTGGATGTTGATAGCTGTGAGTTTCTTGTCATTTTACTGTTCATATTTTTGATCTTCTTCTTTTTCTTAGTTATATCCCTTTAACATTTCACATAATAAGGGCTGGTGGATGATGAACTCCTTTAACTTGACCTTATCTGAGAAACACTTTTTCTCTCCTACCATTCTAAACAATAGCTTTGCTGGATAGAGTAATCTTGGATGTAGGTCCTTGCCTTTCATGACTTCAAATACTTCTTTCCAGCTCCTTATTGCCTGCAAGGTTTCTTTTGAGAAATCATCTGATAATCATATTGGAACTCCTTTGTGGGTAACAGTCTCCTTTTCTCTTGCTGCTTTTAAGATTCTCTCCTTAACTTTCATCTTGGGTAATGTAATTATGATGGGCCTTAGTGTGTGCTTCTGTGGTGTGGGTCCAACTTCTTTGGGACTCTGAGCTTCCTGGACTTCCTGGAAGTCTATTTCCTTTGCCAGATTGGGGAAGTTCTCCTTCATTATTTTTTCAAATAAGTTTTCAATTTCTTGCTCTTCCTCTTCTACTTCTGGCATCCTTATGATTCAGATGTTGGGGCATTTAAAATTGTCCCAGAGGTTCGTAAGCCTCTCCTTGTTTTTTTTTTGTCTTATTTCTTAATTCTGTTCTGGTTGAATGTTTATTTCTTCCTAATGCTCCAACTCATTGATTTCAGTCCCAGTTTCCTTCCCTTCACTGTTGGTTCCCTGTACATCTTACTTTATTTCACTTTGCATAACCTTCACTTCTTCCTCTATTTTGCGACCATACTCAACCATTTCTGTGAACATCCTGATTACCAGTGTTTTAAACTCTGCATCTGATAGGTTGGCTATTTCTTCATCACTTAGTTGTATTTCTTCTGGAGCTTTGATGTGTTCTTTCATTTGGGCCATACTTTTTTGTTTCAGTGTAGCTGTTGTGTTGTAAGGGGCAGAGTCTTAGGCATTCGCAGGGTAGGGCACCCCATATGGCTGCATTTTGGGGCTGTATGTGCAAGAGGGGTCCAAGAGGGAACAATACCTCTTGCTTTGCTCTTGGGGGCTTTCAGTCACTTCTGCTGCTACCGGCAAGCAAATTGGGACCTTCTGGTGCTGATTCCCAGGTGGGTGCATTTGTGTATGTTCTAGGACCCTGTGGGTCTCTCCATGAACTCTCTTATAAGGCTGGGGGTTTCTTCCACTGCTGTAAGCCCCACAGGTGTTTTCAGTCAGGGGTTTTGAGGCTTCATTTCCCCGCACTGGAACCCCAGGTTCTGTAGTCTATCTTGCTCCCCAGTTGTTCCTCCAGGTTTTTCTGCGTGTGAATGTGGGACTGCTCTGTCCACCAGCTGCTGCCTTGCCGCGAGTCCTCTCCACTCAACTGCCCATCTCCGCCCCTCCTACCGGTCTGATGAATGTTTTTTCTTTAACTTCTTGGTTATTGGACTTCCATACAGTTTGATTTTCTGGCAGTTCTGGTTATTTTTTTTTGTTTGTTTTTAAATTTCTTGTTATCATTTTGGTTGTGCAAGGAGGCAAGATGTATCCACCTACACCCTCATCTTGGCCAGAAGACCCCAGATGATTTCCTACACTGATTTTTTTGAATGTGCTTAAATCTCAAAACTGTTTAGATTAACGTGATTTTATGTTAATAGTTTTCAATATTCACTTCGTATAACACTGAAGTATAATTTTTAATTGTGAATGAAGATAAATATGCTTTATTCAATTACTGTTATAATTGAAATAATTATGTGACATTAAAGTGTTTTTAAGTTCTGTTTTTCTGTGCTGAATTATTATACAAATCAGTGAAACTTTAAAGTTAAAGTTCTCTTTGAAGCCAGCAGAGGGAGTGCAAGGCACTGTTTTACTTGTGAGGACTTAAAAATCATCTATAATAAAAATGTGTTCTTTTACTAATTTATGGAATAAAATTAAGAATTCAAAATGTTTATTCCGTCAAATATATTTGCTGATCAAATTTTGTAGCTACATAATAAAAAAACTGCCTAAATATTTGTAGATCCTTTGTAAGTCACATAATTTAGATAACCTAAATTTCCTTTTTAATGAGGAAAATTTTTGACATAAATTTATGCATAGAAGGCAGATAACATAAACTTGAAGTAATGTATGGCATATAGTAAATGTGCTTCTTATTTTGAAAATCAAATTCAGGAAAAACTCAGAGTAATGACTGAAGAATAGTTAATAAATGTTTATTATTTTATCACTTATTTTTGATTAAATGAACAGTGTTCTAATGGTAGAATGTACATATACACAGATGAAGGCATTTAGTACATAACATTTTAAAACATCTTTGAAGTACTTGTGTCTTTAAAATGTAAGGAATTAGGAAAAAATGAAACTATGAAAAGCTAAAAGGTGGTTGACAATTTAGTAGAAACTTATAAATGTGCTAATTTATATTGGATATTTTGAACAAGCAGCATTATTCCAGTGGAAGTTTTTCTCTGCAGCCTGCTGTTGCCTGATATTTATAAATAGCAAAGTGACAGAGACTGCTATGAAGTAGCAAATGCTTCCCTGAACCTCTCAGTGGCAGTAATTCAATCAAGCAAAGGTTACAAAAGCCCTGTGGGCCACTTGTTATGTGATAGCAGAGGTAGACCTGATTGTGTTGTATCAAATATTTTTAAGCCAGGAAGTTTAGTGTTAAATTTAATGCTCTATCAAAGTAATTCTATTACTCTGAGTTTTATATATCCATTTCATTTTTGTTCTACATTTTGTTCTGTTTGTTTTCAGTATGTATTATCTGCTGGTAAAAAACAAATATATATACACACACACACACACACACACACACACACACACAAAACAATAAATTATAAATAAGATTAAATATTATAAAGTACATGTTAGAATAATATTAAAATTTATTTTAAAACTAGTATTTTTTAAACATAATATATCCAGAGAGATATATTTTAACTATTACTGCTGAATTTTCCATGCTTTCATTTTTAGCCTAAGGTTAGTTAGCATTTGAGCTTTGAATTTTGCAAGAGATGCAAATTTAAGTACTTTTAATTAAGTTCCCAGTCATCTTTCATGAAAAGTTATAAGTATTCTTAGAAAATATACTCAATTGAAAATAGATTTATAAAACAAGAAAAATATACTGGGTTATCCATCTTTTCCTGGAGATAAAAATAATTGAGCACTACCTCAAAGTGAATTAGTACTACTTCAAAGAAAGAAATAGATATATTTTACCACGTGAACTTAAATATATTTCTTTATGTCAAAATAAATGTAAACTTAAAAGGCAAGCTCCAAAGGGGAAAACATATTTGTACCATATATGAAAGGTTACAGATTGCAGAATAAACTTTCTCCATTTAATATATTTTAAAAGCATACATTTCAAAGTATAGACATTTCTTAAAAGAAAATACAAATGATTACTAGATTCATGAAAAAACTACATTTTCACCAGAAATGCAAATTTGAACAATGAAGGATTTTTTTGTTTTGCTTTTGCCTTCCAAATTTGCAATTAAAAACAATAATGTACAGTGTTAAAATTTGGGGAAGTCATTTCTTACTCATATGCATTTCCGATGGTGTATAATCTGATGCAATCTTTCAGGCAGGTATTTATCAAAAGGTTTAAAAATGTCTATGCACTTTGACTTGGTAATTCAATTTCTAGGAATTTATCCTAAAGACATATTCAGAGATCGGAACTTTACATTGACTTTTCCCTTTGCCTGGAAGGTCTTTGTGGGTTAGTTATGTAGGTAAACTGCCTCATTGCATCCACCTTCAATCAAGCATCAGCTTCTCAATAAGGCCTTTCCTATTTAAATTGCAAATGCCACCATTTCAACCCAAACCCCTTTATTCTGTTTTTTTTTCTTTATTCTGTAGTATAAGACATCTTCCAACATACACTACAACTTCTGTGTTTATCACATATCTTGTTCATTGGAAGCTCCATGAGGACTGAAATCTTTGTGTCTTGTTTTCTCGTGTCCTGTTCCTTCAATTATATGGAGGAGTATCTGGCATATAGTAGGTGTTTAATATTTGTTGAATGACTGAGTGAATGTCAAGAATATTCATTTGAGATTGCCTAAAGGAGGGGAAGAGGATTGTGTAGAAGTGGGAGAAGGGAGAAAAAGTGGGGACAACTATACTAGCATAAACAATAAAAAATAAGTAAATAAAAAAAGAATATTCATTCCAGCATTATTTATGAAAGCAAAAGGAAAAAATGGTAAAAATTCCTTTTGGATCTGGGAATTGTTATATAAATCATGGTCTTTTCACACATATATTAATTTACCCAGGTCGTTGAAACAAATGACCACCAGCTGGGTGGTTTAAAATGATAGAAATGTATTCTCTCATAGTTCTAGAGGCCAGGAGTCTGGAATCAAGGTGTTGTCAGGACTGGCTCCTTCTGAAGACTCGGAGGGAGGGTGCATCCCGTGCTTCCTACTGGCAATCCTTGATGCATCACGATTCCTCTGTCTTCAAGTTAGCTCTCTGCGTCTTCTCTCCTAACCTCCCATAAAGACACTTATCACTAGACTTAAGACCCACCCTGATCCAGGATGATCCTCGTCCCAGAACCCTTCACTGCATCTTTAAAGAAGC
>PVJI01029873.1:0-14821 GCA_004026765.1 Micronycteris hirsuta
GAAAAACATAACCAGAGACATTGAAATTAAGAACAATCTAACAATAGCCAGAGGGGAGTGGGGAGGGGACTGTGGGGAGAAGGGTTTCCAGGAACTACTATAGAGGACACATGGACAGAACCAAGGGGGAGGGTGGAAGCAGGGGAGGGAGGTGGGTTTGGATGGGGTGGGGAAGAGGGGAGAGGATACAGACAACTGTAATTGAACAACAATGAAGTAATTTAAAAAAAATTTTAAAGTGTTAACTGTATTTAAATGCATAAAGGTAAATACCAAAAGAAATTGGCAAAGCAATTAAATATAGCTGACTCTGGGACATGGGAATGGGGAAATATAGGTCACGTGATTGCTGTTTTTCTTTTTTTTTTTTTAAGATTTTATTTATTTATTTTTAGACAGAAGGGAAGGAAGGGAGAAAGAGAGGGAGAGAAACATCAATATGTGGTTGCCCCTCACGTGGCCCCCACCAGGGACCTGGCCTGCAACCCAGGCATGTGCCCTGACTGGGAATCGAACCGTGACCCTTTAGTTCGCAGCCCGCGCTCAATCCACCGAGCTACGCCAGCCAGGGCATGTTTTTCAATGTGTGCTTATCAGCCCTACTTCTAAAACCAATCACAAATAGTACTTTTACTAAAATAAAAAATTAGCAAAACAAAGCAAAGAAAGAAAATTACACAGGCCAGCGGATTGACCGCAGACCTGCTAACCAAAGGGTCATCAGTTTGATTCCCAATCACGGCACATGCCTGGGTTGCAGGCCAGGTCCCCAATTAGGGATGCGCAAGAGGCAACCACACATTGATGTTTCTCTCCCTCTCTTTCTCCTTCCTTTCCCATCTCTCTAAAAATAAATAAATAAAATCTTTTTAAAAAATTAAATAGGACGGGTCTCTGCCCTCATGGTTATCTAATATAAGAGGTGTCTTATATGGCTAATAATTATGGAAAACGTATATAGATATACATAGGTATAACAGATGAACAAATATACAGGAGTATGTAGAGTTAGAATTCTTTTGGCAGCAGATAAGATAAAGTCTGACTGAAATTAGCTTAAACAAGAAGAGCACTTATTATTTTACATTATGGAAGTATAGAGGTTGGGTAGACTCCCTGGTGTAATACAATCGGTGCCTGAACAACGCTGTCTAGGATCGAGGTTCTCTTTCCCACATCTACTGAGAGGGTGAAGACCATTCTCAGCGATCAGACTCTCAACACTCCAGAAGATGTCATCACTCAGAAGGGACAGTTATTGTGAGGGACTCCAGAGGCACCCTGCACCGGGACTTCAATCGCATCAATGTAGAACTCAGTCTCCTTGGAGAGAAAAAAGAGGCTCAGGGTTGATAAATGGTGGGGAGAAGAAAGGCACTGGCTGACCTTAGCACTATTTGCAGCCATGGACTGACCATGGTCAAAGGTGTTACACTGGGCTTCCCTTACAAGATAAGGTCTGTGAACGCTCACTTCCCCACCAACATCCTTATTCAGGCGAACGGTTCTCTTATTGAAATCAGAAACTTCTTAAGTGAAAAATACATCCGCAGGGTTTAGATAAGGTCAGGTTTTGCATGATATCTGACACATAATAGGCACTGAATAAATCTTCTTTCAGTTCAAAAACATACCAAATTTATTCCTACATATTTTCTGTTCCTTCTGTCCAGAATGTTCTATTATCACATTTACACAGAATTTCCTTCATGTTTTTCAGGCCTCACTCAGCTCAAACGTTAACTCTTCCATATGCACCATACTCCATCACTCTTCAGCACACCATCCTTCTTTACCTTCTTCACTATTACCCAAAATTTTTCTGTTAAGTATCTATTAGCATTATTACTTCTCCTCCCTCCTTTGAAATGTAAGTTTTGTGAGAGCACAATCTCACCTGTCCTGACCATGCTGTGTACCTGGGACAGAGCTGATATACTACAGGAATATCAGAGATTAAATAAACATCTGTTGAATACTAAATTAATTTACCTCATCTCCCTAGCCCTTGAAAGTATTTAGTGACCCCTCCTTTAGGCACATAAATAATCATTCAAAGAGCAACAGACTGGGAATTAGTTGATATTAACACATCTGTTAAAAGGTAGTCACGTGATTACAGACAAACTGCTTGTCGTTTCTACATCTACTTTCTTTATCTCTAAATTTACTTCCAAATCCAAACCTCTATCTAGTGACTACCATGTGAATGATTTCAATGCATCTTTAGTTATCTCAAAAGTACTCATTTGGCCAGGCTGGTGTAGCTCAGTGGATTGAGCGCGGGCTGGGAACCAGAGGGTCCCGGTTCGATTCCCAGTTGGGGCACATGCCTGGGTTGCGGGCCAGGTCCCCAGTGAGGGCCATGTGAGAGGCAACCATACATTGTTCTTTCTCCCTTCCTTCTCCTCTCTCTGAAAATAAATAAATAAAAATCTTAAAAAAAAAATTAATTAAAAAAAAAGTACTCATTTGCATTTTTCCCTCATATTTAACAAATCAAAATTTGTACTTTCTTCTCCCCAAATCTTTTAAACTTCATTTCTATCAGTAATATGACACATTTGATTTAAATTTCCAATGAATATTCACAATCTCTGATCTCTGCCTTTTCCCCTCTCACTTTCACTCTCCTTCATCCCCTAAAACTAACCTTTAAGTAGACCCGTTTGTTCTTCCTAATAATTGGCCCTCGATTTATTCTGCATCACTACCACTACTGCCATCAATCTAGTCAGACCCTCATTACCTCAAACATGAATTATAATCACCTTTTCTTGTTATCCCTTTATTTAAATCTTCTCCCCTACTTCAATCTTTCCTGCATGTGTGCTCCAGAATTACTTTTCAAAACACTACTTAAAGCTCAGCAATCTCCAAATATAAGAGGGCTCCTCTTTCCACAAATCAAGTCCAAAAGCATCTCTCTGATTTTTAAGGGTTCGCTATAGTTTCATCCTCCTCCTCAACTTTAATCTTCTTTTGCACCCAACAGAGGTCCCGATAAAAGACCAGAATATCCTCTATTATAGTTTCCATACTGTCTCCTACCTAATTCATGCTAATTCTCACTTCTGTTTAGAATAATTTTTTTATTAGTAATTTTTTTTTGTTTAATTGCATTTATTTGCATCCTCTCCCCTCCCCCCTTGTGTTTAGAATAATTTTTCAGCTCCTACTCTTATCTAAATTCTATCGATCTTTTGTGCCCAATTCAAGGCCCCTTTCCTCCAGGAACATTTCCCTGACTACTCTAAACCACTTTGACTCCTCCATTCTCCAAATTCCTACTGCATGCTTAAACTCAATACTACAAAGTTTAACAATAATTTAGCAGTTGTTCTGTGTGTTCAATCTGCCTCTCCAAATGGGATGTTTCTTAAAGGCAAGAACTGTTTGACACTTGTTTCATTTACTCTCCCACAGAATTTAATACAGCTTTAGGCACAAAATAAGTACTCAATGAATTAACTAACAATTGGGAAAGCTTATTTTTATACAACTTCTTACATATTACATGGCAATTTCACCTATATTTTTCCTTTAATCCTTGAATTGCTACTCTGAGGTTTATAGGGTATTACTTCCTACATGGTATGGCAGAAAAGACAGTCGAACTTAGAGGCCTAGACTTGAATAAAAACTTGACTGCTTTGTCAACTGTGTAACCATGGGGAGAAGGACTAATTTTTCTAAGACTCAGTATCCTAACCTGACAATAAATTCCAAGTTTAAACTAAAAATCACACACACATGCCCTGGCTGGTGTAGCTCAGTGGACTGAGCGCGGCCTGGGAACCAAAGGGTCCCGGTTCAATTCCCAGCCAGGGCACATGCCTGGGTTGCGGGCCAGGTCTCCAGTGGAGGCCAAGTGAGGAGCAACCATACACTGCTGTTTCTCTCCCTCTCTGTCTCCCTCCCTTCTCCTCTCTAATAACAAATAAATAAAATCTTAAAAAAATTAAAAAAATTAAAAAAAATAAATAAATAAAAATCACACACACACACACACACACAAAAACCAGGGTCATATTTTAAAAGATCAGCACTGTTGAAGGCCTGAAACATTTTTAAGTGGATTAACAACCCCAATCAGTTAAATTAATAATTGTGAATAGAATATAGGAAAAATCTTTAACTATGTCTAATTCCATTTTCTATACTACTGAGACTTTTTTAAATACTACACATCACAATGGTAATGCTTTAAGTATTGATATTTTATCATAAAGTTGTGTTTCTTTAAATAGAGCTTATCCATTACTTTTATATCCCAACATATCCCAAAAGAGATTTAAGGCAGTGATTTCTTTAAGAGGATTGCTATATTTTTATTTGTGATTTTTATTACTAAAGAAAGCTAAAACATTTCCATCAGAATACTCATATTTTATATGGCAAGTCAATGTCAAAATGTTATTCATTTATCAGAAATACACTTTAAAGTTCATTTATTTAGTGACCTGCTATTTGTTCCTTGCTACATATAACACTGCTTATCTTTAATGCTCAAGGTTCAAAATCATTAGCGAAATATCTGCAAAGTTGGGTGTAGTATATCTTTAAGAGTAGAAAATCAAAAAAAAAAGAGTAGAAAATCGTATTACTTACCTCTTAACTTTAATAACCAATAGTGTTAAAAAAAAAAACAATGAAGTAAATCAGTGGTTCTCAAAGTGTGGTCCCTGAACCAACAATATCAGCGACAACTAAGGGTCTATTACAAATGCAAATTCTGAGATCTGCTGAACCAAAAACTGGGGGCGGGGTCCAACAATTGTGCTTTAGCAAGTCCACTTAAAGTGTGGGAACCACAGGTACAAATTACCCTGAGCGTGTGATACTTACTTGGTCACTGAATATTTTTTAAACATGTACGAAATTTAGATTTAGATGCTGTCTAGGAAAAAACTTTTTGTTTACTTGATTTAGTTTACCAAATGCTGATTTAAAGGACTTGAAACAGTGAGTACCGCAATGAGGCCTTCATAATGGAAATGAAGTATTTAGTGATAACCCTAATCTTTTATGTTAAGAATAAGAGAAAATCAATGCTAAGTACTCACAAATGTTACCAAAATCTGAACCTAGGCAAATGACTAAGATTTCATTGGTTCCCCATTTGGTATACTTTTAAAATTTATGATCAGTTAGAAGTGTTGTAGAAAAGCAAAATAGGCAAAGCATATGGGAATCAATCCAATGGTCTTAAGTTGATACACATTTTGTTCTTGTCCAGAGATTTGCAACTAGTGTGCTAGAACAGCATACTATGAGTACGTTACAGGTTTTGGAGTCATTATTCCCTTCACTCATGCAAAAAGCCAGGCACAGCCTGGAAAGGCCAAAACACCCAGGGCTGGTTTAACTTTGTCTACATGCCCCTGTGCACCATACAAATACTGTGTCATCATCTCCCAAATGTGCCATGATGTGAGGTGAAAAAAGGCAGGAAGCACTCTTCCATTTCTGCTACCTCTGTGAACAGGATACTTTCAGTTGCAAATATAGAAAACACAATTCAAACTGGATTTAGAAAGAAATAAAATGTATTGGCTTGTCTGATTTAAAAATTTAAAATTAAGTTAGACAAACAATATGACTGGCACCTGAACTGTTCTTAAGTTTTGCTTATGATCCCTTGATATTGGTTACAGTCTAAATAGACTATTATTTCACAATGCCAAATGGCTGCAAGCAGCTACCAAGGTTACACACGTCCTTGCTCCTTCTTCCAGCAAGAAAAGGAAAGTCTGTGTCCCAATAAAAGTTCTAAGATTACCTATTTGTGGCTGCTTGGGTTACCTTTCCATCACCAGGCCAATTCTGAGCTTGGGATTGATGGAAGCACAGTTCAATGAACTCAACCTTTGGAGCGGGAGGTGAAGTCAATCCAGATTAATCTCACAATCATCACATACATGCTTGAGAAAGGCATGTATGAGGATGACTATTTAGGGAAATGGCAAGTACTGTTATCAAGACAGAGGAAGAACGCTGCCCTGATCAGTGTGGCTCAGTTAATTAGGCGTCATCTTGCAAACCAAAAGGTCACCAGTCTGGTCAGGGCACATGCCTAGGTTGTGGGTTTGGTCTGGTCAGGGTGCATAGGAAAGGCAACCAATTGATATATCTCTCTCACATTGATGTTTCTCTCTCTGTCTTTCTCGCTCCCTTCCCCTCTCTCTAAAATCAGTAAGAAGGTCCTCAGGTGAGGATAAAAAATAAATAAGTTTACAGCCTGGCTGGTGTAGCTCAGTAGACTGAGTGCGGGCTGGGAACCAGAGGGTCCCGGTTCGATTCCCAGTCAGGGCACATGACTGGGTTGCGGGCCAGGTCCCCAGTTGGGGCCACGTGAAAAACAACCATACACTGATGTTTCTCTCCCTCTCTTTCTCCCTCACTTGCCTTCTGTCTAAAAATAAATAAATGAAATCTTAAAAAAAATAAAAAACAATTTAGCATGTTTCAAGAATCTATCTATACAAATATACACTGACACCACATCTAAGAATCTATTCCAAAGAAAAACATCCTTAAATGCAGACATTTTCAAATCAACAGATGTTTACTACTAAATATTTACTAGTAAAAAGAAGAAAGAGCCCTAGCTGATTGAGCTCAGTGGATTGAGCCTGGGAACCAAAAGTTTGCCCGTTCCATTTCCAGTCAGAGTACATTCCTGGGTTGTGGGCCAGGTCCCCTATTGAGGGCATGCAAGAGTTAAAAGATGGATGTTCTCTTCCTCTCTTTCTTCCTCCCTTCCCCCCTCTAAAAAATAAAAAAATAAAATCTTAAAAAAAACAAGAAAAATTGCAAACAACTTAAATGTCCAGTCATGAGAAAATAGTTATCACTACCTGATGAGATATATGCAGCCTCACTTAAATGAAAATAGCTAAGATACTCCCTTAACACTGTATTTAGTTCTCAAAAAAACTTAATAAGATATTTACTATCAATATTTCCATTTCAAAAATGAAAAAACTAAGGCATAAGGGATCTGGTAGTTTATCCAAGGTTATCCAGTAAAGGATAGAACCAGATATGAACCCAGTAATCTGGTTCCAAGTTTTCTCTCTTAACTTGCTCTCTTGTGTAGCTTATAGCAATAAAAAAATATGTTACAATGTTTTGTTAAAAACAAACAGACAACAACAAAACAGGACTCAGAGTCTTTCAGTTAAAGATAGTGGATTGAACACAGGTATTTAGCTCAGCCCCACTAAAATGACTGTGGTCAAAGTAAGGCATAAACCTGGGCAATGAGAATAAAAGACAAGATAAAAACAACAAAAATTTGAGTTTTTTTGTCAGGTAGACAGATGAGTAGTAGTGTTTGTAAGACCCGAGAAAGCAAAGTCAGTAATAGGGAAAACTGAAAAGCAACTTGATTTACATCCCTTGCCCCACTTCCCCAAACCACCTCCCTGGTTGCTTCCCTTTCCTTTCCTGCTCCCCAAAGCAAAACAAGGGGTCTGGTGATACCAGAGACCTCTAATGGTGAAGGCAATGGCGAGGCCAAAAAGAGGATGACTGCCTGAAAGTCATTTTAAGAAGAGGTTAAACCCATACACTCCTGCTCTCTGGTTATACAGATTAGAAGTCATTCTCAAGATAATAAAAGTCTCTAGAAGCCCTGGCTGGTGTAGCTCAGTGGATTGAGTGCGGGCTGGGAACCAAAGGGTCCCGGTTTGATTCCCAATCAGGGCACATGCCAAGGTTGCAGGCCAGGTCCCCGTGAGGGCCAGGTGGGAGGCAACCATACATTGCTGTTTCTCTCCCTCTCTGTCTCCCTCCCTTCCCCTCTCTCTAAATATAAATTTAAAAAAAAAAAGTCTCTAGAATGGTAGATTAACAGGAACAGCTGAGAAGAGGGGCCAGGTCTAATATGAGAAATGTTCAAACACCCTGTACCACCAGCTTACATGAGAAATGTTCAAACACCCTGTACCACCAGCTTTCTTCCTCAAAGGTTTCCCACAGCCGCCGAAAGCCAGCCAGCACTGAAAGCAGGAAACTGAAGTACGTTCTCAGGGGAAATCCACTGGGCCAAGAGAAAAGACGTAAGTGATAATGACACCAAGAGTTGCCTCACAAAATGTTCTAATCAGATTACCCTGATATGAAGACCACCGTCAATAAGCCCCACCCACCCACCCATACATCTAGAGCTTCCAATCCACATTTTTGGTGCCTCATTCTTAAATATAGAGCTGAGAAATGCAGGCCAATAGATTTTTGAGACAAAGTGTCTAATTACAGAGACCAAAATAAATGAAAAACAAATTTAGAAAGCAACTCAGAGGAAGCAAAGATTGAGCAGAAGGAACTCTTTTAAAAGAGACCTCAATAATATTCTTATTATAAGAATATATATAACTGTTGCATTAATGAAAAACAGGAAGATGTTACCATAAAATGAAGATTCACAGAAAGTTCTTTTAAAAATTAAGATAGTAGAAATAAAAAATTCAATGGAAAAGGTGGAAGACAAAATTAAGGAAATCTTACAAAAAGAGCAAAAAGCCAAAGAAATAGAAATGAAAAAAAGGGCTAGACAACTAGAAGATTCATTCTGGAGATCCAATAACTATACCTTTGAAGAAAAAAAAGGAAAGAAATTGGAGAATAAATCATGAGAAATTTTTCAAAATCAATTTTTCCAGAATCACAAAAAATATGAGTCTGCAAAAAACTCATTAAGTGCCAGCACCAAGACACATCATAGTGAAATAATGTAACAGTGGAGAAAAGGGAAAGGATTCTGTAAACTTCAAGAAAGGAAAAAACTTTTTCCATACAAAGGACTAAGAATTATATTAGTTTTCAACATCTGCAATGAAAGCTAGTGCTTGCTCCAGAAGCACATATACAATGAAAGCTAGAATAAAGAGGCTACACCTTCAAAATAGCGGAAAATAATTACCAAATTGGACTTTTACCAGCTATACCAAGTGTGAAGATAAATGGAATTTTCAAACATTCAGTGTCCAAACCAATTTACCTTCCATGCATCCTTTCTCAGGAAGCTACTTAAGGATTTTTGCAAGAAAGAGAAAGGTATGGGACAAAGGAGACCCTACATGAGAGGAAAAGGACTCCCGGAACTGTGAAGGGAGATACCAAGATGACACTTGTACAGCAAACCTAGAGAACAGCCAGTCCAAATGGAAGTGGTTTAGTAACCTCTGGAAAGAGTTCCACAATAAAATTAGATTAGCAGATTACCACTGGTTTTAAATCAGTAATAAGAGTTTCATGTATCTGAGAAAAGTCTGGGGTTGAGTTAGTAATGAATACATTACAAAGGTATCAATAGGGAAAAACAAGACAAATTCAGGGGCAGGGGGGAGTGTTGTATGGGTAGGGAAAAATAACCATAGCATATTCCAATGGCTCCACTGTGAATAACATTTATTCAGTCATAATAATATAACTTGTACTTATAGAATCAAGATTACGTGAAAAGGGAAGAATTAACGGAAAAAAAAAAAAAAAAAGAAAAGCTAAATCCTCATTTGCCATTACAGAAAGTCATTAGATAATGCCTAACACTGGAAAATCAAGGTGTAGCAATGATAATAAGCATATTATTTAGAGATGTGGAAGTAAATGTCTAAAGAATCAGTTAAAATAGTTTAAAGTAGTTGCTCTGGAGAAGAGTAAATTGCAGGAGATGTTACTGTTTTTCTGAACAGACTTTGTAAAAAAAAAAATTTTAATATTTTAGTGCCCCGACCAGCAGGGCAGTCAACTGGGGTAGACCTATTAGTGAAGGAGTGAGAGGGACAGGAGGCGCGAAGAATGGCAGCAAGACAAGATTCTGATCAAGCTCCAAATTTTATTTGAGGATCGCGGGTATATATACTGGTTGGCTGAGGGGCGTTGCTGGAGAAGCTCGGTGGAGTCGTGGGTCTTACTGATTGGTCCTCTTGCTCTAGGGACTATATGCCTTTTATGGGCAACAGGGAGCTTATTGGCGGCAGGGCTGTTGCACATGCGCAGTGCTGGTTGGCTGATGCAACTTCCCTTGAAGGTTGCATGACTTGCTACAGGGTTGTTGCACATGCGCAGTGCTATGGTTTTGCTGATGCCGGGATCCCAACATTTTAGGGGAGAGAGGGAAGGGGAGGGAGAAAGAGAGGACAGAGAAACATCGATGTGAAAGAGAAATATCGATCAACTGCCTCTGGTCACATCCCTACTTGGGGCAAAATCTGCAACCCCAGGCATGTACCCTGACCAGGAATCAAACCAGTGACCTTTCACTTTGCTGGACTACATACACCTAACCAACTTAGCTGCAGTGGCCAGGACAACTTTGTAATAAATTTTTTAATTATTTGCATACATAACTTTCATAAAAATACTAAGCTCAAAAATTTAGGATTCAAATTTATCTAAGCATCATGGTTAAAACTATAAATATATAAATACCACCAAAAAAAATAACAGAAGTAAATATTTCAGGAACATTTTCAAAAATAGCTACATGGTAGGATACAAAACAAGCCTCAACAAATCCAGGAAAATTGAAATCATATCAACCATGTGCTCAGATTGCAATGGATTGAAACTAGAAATCAACCTCAAGGAAAAAACTCAAAAACATTCAAATACATGGAGACTGAATAACATGTTATTAATGAAAGGGTCAACAGTGAGATCAAGGAAGAAATCAAAAGGCATCTGGAAACAAATGAAAATAAAACAACCCAAAACGTATGGAACACAGCAAAGGTAGTACTGAAAGGGAAGTTCACAGCAATACAGGCCTGCTGAAAGAAGAAAAGCCTCAAATAAACCACCTAACCCTGCATCTAAAAGAACTGGAGGAACAACAACAAACAATGCCCAGAGCGAGTAGAAGGAAGGAAATAATCAAGATCAGGGCACAATTAAATGACATAGAGACTAAAAGAACAATTCAAAGGATCAATAAATCCAGGAGCTGGTTCTTTGAAAAGATAAAGAAAATTGATAAGCCTTTAACCAGACTCATCAGGAAAAAAAGAAATAGGACCCAAATAAATAAAATCAGAAATGAAAGAGAAGTTACAACAGAAAGAGGTTACAACCGATACCACAGAAATACAAAGAATTGTAAGAAATTACTATGAATGACTATATGCCAAGATACTGGACAACCTGGGTGAAATGGACACATTTCTAGAAACATCTGCTCAAACTGAATCAAGAAGAAGCAGAAAGCCTGAATAGAACAATAACAATGAGTGAAATTGAAGCAGTAATCAAAAAACTCCCAGCACACAAAAGCCCTGGACTAATGGTTTCACAGATGAATTTTACCAAACATATAAGGAACTAATTCCTATCCTTCTCAAACTATTCCAAAAAAAATAAAAAAGAGGGAAGATTCCCAACTCTTTTTACGAGGCCAGTATTATCCTAATTCCAAAACCAGGTAAAAGACACACGAAGAAAGAAAACTACAGGCCAATATCTCTGATGAACATAGATGCTAAAATCCTCAACAAAATACTGGCAATCCAGATTCAAAAATACATTAAAAAGATCATACACCATGATCAAGTGGGATTCATCCCAGGAATGGAAGGATGGTACAATATTCACAAATAAATAAACATAATACACCACATGAACAAAATGAAGGACAAAAATCACATGACCATTATCAATAGATGCTGAAAAAGCATTTGACAAAATCCAGCACCCATTTATAATAAAAACATTCAGCAAAGTAGGAAAACAGGGGATATACCTCAACATAATAACCATATCCAAGAAACCTACCGGCAACATCATACTTAATGGGCAAAAACCAAAATCTTTCCCCTTAAGATCAGTCCACTCTCTCCACTCTTATTCAACATAGCACTGGAAGTTCTAGCCACAGCAATCAGACATGAAAAAAATAAGAGGCATCCAAGTTGGAACAGAGAAGTAAAACTGTCATTATCCACAGAGAACGTGATTGTGTACATAGAACATCCTATAATCTCCACCAAAAAAATACTCAACCTAGTAAGTGATTTTGGCAAAATAAGGGAATACAAAGCCAATATTCAGAAATCAATGGCATTTTTGTACACCAACAATGAAATATCAGAAAGAGAAAATAGGAAAAAATCCCATTTACTGTAACAAGAAAAATAAAGTACCTAGGAATAAATTTAACCAAGGAAGTAAAAGACCTGTACTCCGAAAACTATAGAATACTGAAAAAAGAAATTAAGGAAGATACAAATAAATAGAAACATACCATGTTCTGGATTAGAAGAATTAACACCATTAAAATGTCCACACTACCCAAAGCAATCTATCAATTCAACACAATTCCTATTAAAATACCAATGGCATATTTCACAGATCTAGAATATTTCAAAAATTTATATGGAACCAAAGTGACTCCAAAGAGCCTCATCAACCTTAAGAAAAAATAACATAGGTGGGATCACGATGCCTGATATCAAACTATACTACAAGGCCACTTAATCAAAACAGTCTGAGGGTACTAGCATAATAACAGACACATAGACCAATGGAATAGAATAGAGACCCCAGAAAAGTCTCTAAGATCAATTAATATTCGACAAAGGGGGCATACGCATACAATAGAGTAAAGACAGCCTCTTCAATAAACGGTGTTGGGAGAACTGGACTGGTATATGCAAAAAGATGAAACTAAACCACCAACTGACACCATATACCAGAATAAACTCAAAGTGGATAAAAAACTTAAATATAAGTCATGACACTATAAAGCTCCTAGAAGAAAACATAGGCAGGAAAATTTCAGATATCCCACGTAGCAATATTTTTGCCAATATATCTCCCAGGAAAAAGGAAATGAAGGAAAGTAAACAAATGGAACTATATCAAACTAAAAAGCTTCTGCACAGCTAAAGAAACCATGAAAATGAAATGGGAGATATTTGCCAATAATACATTGGAAAACTGTTTGATCTCCAAAATACATAAAGAACTCATACAACTCAACACCAAGAAGACTAACAATCCAATTAAAAAATGGGCAAAGGACCTGAACAGACACTTCTCCAAGGAGGACATACAGATGGCCCACAGACATGTGAAAAATGCTCAACAATGCTAGCCAGCAAAGAGAAGCAAATTAAAACCACATTGACATATTGCCTCACACCTGTCAGAATGGCCATTGTTAATAAATCAACAAACAAATGCCGGCATTGATACAGAGAAAAGGGAACCCAAGTGCATTGTTGATGGAAATGCAGACTGGTGCAGCCACTATGGAAAAGAATATGGTATTTCTTCAAAAAACTAAAAATGGAACTGCCTTTTGACCCAACAATTCCACTGCTGGGAATACACTCTAAGAATCCTAAGTCACCAATTCAAAAGAACTTATGCACCCCTATGTTCACAGTGGCACTATTTACAATGGCCAAGTGCTGGAAACAGCTTAAGTGCCCATCAGCAAATGAACGGGTCAAAAAATTGTAGACATTTACATAATGGAATCCTACGCAGCAGAAAGAAGGAACTCCTACCTTTAGCGACAGCATGGATGGAACTGGAGAATATTATGCCAAGTGAAATAAGCCAGTCAGTGAAAGACAAATACCATTCAATCTCACCTATAAGAGTAATCTAGTGAGAAATAAACTAAGGAGCAAAATAGAACCACAGGTGTGGAAACATGGAACAGACTGAAAGTGAACAAAGGGAAGGAAAAGGGGCATAATGGTGGAAAAAGGGAAAGGGACTCAACAAAGAACATGTATAAATGACCCACAGACATGGACAACAGTGTGAAAATTGACTGTGGGAGCAGAGGAGGGAAAACGGGGAAAACTTGGGACAACTGTAATAGAGTAACAATAAAAAATGTTGTAAAAAAGTAAATATATCAAATTGTTAACTGTTGTCTTTCAGTGATCAAAGGTAGAGTGATGTTCCCCTTCATTGTTCTTTTTTAAAATTTTATTTATTTATTTTTAGAGAGAGGAGAAGGAAAGGAGAAAGAGAGAGAGAGAAACATTGATGTGTGGTTGCTTCTAGCACTCCCCCCACTGGGGACCTGGCCCACAAAACCCAGGCACGCACCCTGACTGGGAATCGAACCAGCCACCCTTCAGTTCGCAGGCCGGCATTCAATCCACTGAGCCACACTAGCCAGGGCCATTGTTCTTTTCTATAAAGAGTATGTATAAATTATACAGTGAAGGAAAACGCTTTGCTGCATATATTTTAAGTTGGTACAGATTCTTTCAGTTGAAAACCCTTAGAGAGACATGAAATCAGTTTAGTTCCAAGCAGCACTTACCATCAAAGAGAACAGATTAGAATATAATAGCAATCTTCACATGTAGTAAACTTCATAAAACTTTTGTTTTAATTATATATAAATGTAAATACATGTCTGTATACTGGGTGACAATGTTAAACATATTTCCTACTGTGGGTCACAGTGCAAAAAAAGTTTTTACAATGCTATTATAAGACAGCTTGATAAAGTGAGAAATGCACCAGTTTTTTTTTTTTACTATATTTTATTGATTATGCTGTTACAGTTGCCCCACTTCCCCCCCTTCTTTCCCCTCACCCTCTTACCCCCCCTTTCCCCTCCCTTTAGTTTTGTCCATAGGTCCTACACATAAGTCCTTCTGCTCCTGTACTTCCTATACTGTTCTAACCTCCCCCTGTCTGTTGTCTACCTCCCATTTATGCTACTTGTTCTGTGCCCCATTCCCACCCTCTCCCTCTACCACTCCCCTGTTGATATTCCTCCATACCTCATATAACTCCCTTCAACATTTCATACAATAAAGGCTGGGTGGTGATGAACTTCTTG
>PVJI01029874.1:0-14816 GCA_004026765.1 Micronycteris hirsuta
AAGGAAAAAAAAAAAAAAAAAAAGAAGAAAAAAAAAGGAGTGAGGGAAGGGAGAAAGAATACTATAAGAAGAGGGAGGGAGGAAAGAGAAATAATGTATAAAGAAGGAAAGAATGGAGGGACGAATTAAAAAGAATAAAAAAATATTTTTATCTTTTATAAATTAAAAAATGACAAAATGAAACAAAACACAAAAGTAAGTAAAAAAAAAAAGAAGAGAGGTATGAAGAGAGGGGACTAGGAATACTGAAGGAAAAGGAGGAAGAAGGAATTAAAAAATGGTGAAGGACTGAGAGGAAGACAGGTTTAAAAAAGCAAAAACAAAACAAAACAAGAATTAACAAAAAACAAAACGAAGAGAAAAAAAAAAAAAAACCCTCCAGGTTTCTGATTTTAAAGCTGTCCGGCCAGGCTGCGTCCGTCTGGGAAGATATCAGTTTTGCTTTTCTTCTTTCCTGAGGTGCAGTCTTCACTGTTGTCCAGTCACCAGCCCAGTTCCTGAGTGTGCTTCTGGGCCCAAGCTGTCTTGATGTGCACCTGATAGTGGCAAATCTCCCACTGCCTATTTTTTCTCCACTGGTCTAACTAATAGGTTCTCTCCGTGCCCTTTCTGGATAGTTTGGCCCCCGCTCTGAGTCAAGAATTCCTGCGGTCTGTACCTCCGGACTGCCGCTCCCCTCAACAGGGTGCTTCTGCCCTATTCCCACAAAGCTGCTTGGTCTTGCCGTGCTGCGCGCTCCTGCGTGCGCCTGCGTGCGCCTGGTCTGACTGGCTAGGGCTTTGTCCCCAGCTGTAGGCGTTAGCTCAGCACTCCTGTGAATTCTTTTATCTTTGCCCCTGGGCTGTGCGCCAGCGAGCCCCGGCCGAAAGGCCTGGTCGTGCGCTCTCTCTGGTATTTTTGAGCTGTGCGCATGTGTTTGCTCACTTCTTTGTCCCTGGATTATGCGCCCAAGAGGCCCAGTTGTGTACTGTCCCCAGTATTTTTGAACTGTGTACGAATGGTCCGCGGGTCGCCGGTTGCGCACGGCCCCCGGTTTCCCTTGTTCGGTGTCCCAGGCCTCACTCGGCCAGAGATTCGCTGACTGCAAGCTGTTTCCGATACTTCTGGTATGGGCTGGGAAAGGCCTCGGACCCCGGATACAAACAGGCTCCAATTCCCCTTGGTGGAAACGCCAGCCTCCTCGGGCCAAGGGCCGACTGTGCTCTCCCTCCGTGATACAGGCCGAGTTCCCTGGGCCTCCGATCCCGGCCGCCTACTGCTCCTGGTAGCGCACCGCTCCCGGGTCCTGCACCGCTCCCGGGTCGCGCACCCGACCTCAGACTGTTGAGAGCGGGGCCTCTCCAAATAGCCACGTAGCGCCACTGTTTTTCCTCTCTGAAAAATTCTACCTATTTACACTCTCCAGACCAAACAAGCATCTGACTACTCTCAAATCCTAATCAGGCTCCCTCCCCAAGAATCTTGCGTCTGATCCGGGCGGCTGCCGGGTCTGGGACCAAAGCCCCATCCCGCTCCCCGGGCTTGTCCCGATGGGGACCCTTTCCTTCCGATTCTCTCTGCTTACCATTTGAATGTTCAAATTCCCCTGTAATCTTGGGCATCAATCATCATATGTGTTGGAATACTGCTGGATTTTCGCCCCGTTCCTCAGAAAATCGACCAGTGGGCAGGAGGACGTAAACTCTGTTCCTCCTAACTCGCCGCCATCTTCCCCCCACCTTAAATACTTTAAATCCACTTTGAAGCTTCTAAGTATCTACATGCTCTTGAAAGTGAACCCCATATTAGTTTTCTTTTCAAGATTCCCAGGCTCTGGCTGGTGTGGCTCAGTGGATTGAGTGCTAGCCTGTGAACCAAAGGGTTGCTCTTTCAGTTCCCAGCCAGGCACATGCCTGAGTTGTGGGCCATGTCACCAGTTGGGGGTGCCTGAGAGGCAACCACACATTAATGTTTCTCCCACTCTCTTTCTCCCTCCCTTCTCTCTCTAAAAATAAATAAAATATTTAAAAAAGAAAAGATTTCCAAAGTTAGTTTCTTCAATCCTTGACTATTCACACTGAAATATGAAATATTGATGTCCACATATATTTTTAATTTGAAGTTGTGGAAAGCAAAAAGAAAATAAGAAATGAAAATAATTTTTTTATTTTCAGCAAAACCACAAAGAACAGAATAGATGGAAATGGAAGAGCTTGAAAAAGAAAGGGTGCATACAGGAAGAGCACATGGTTACAGAAATCAGAATGAGTCAGTCAAATATAATTTTAAAGGGGGTGGTGAGGTGAAGAACAGAAACTAAGTCTCATGTTTACTATAGAAGGACCATACAAATAGGGAAGCTGGAATCTCCTGAACCCAAATTAGTTGTGAAAAGTAGAGGTTATGGGGCTCAAAAAATCACACACTTGCATGGAATGCCCCAGGAAAAAAGAAAGATAAGCTTTGAAAAAAACCATAGCTGCCTATCATTATTGGCTGGGAAAAATAGATCTAAAACTCAAGCACAAAACCCTGGTTCATAAAGAAGATTCCTACTAGGCTGGAATGTGGCCCTGCAAATTTTTGGTACAAGATAAACTCACCTGCCTCAAAGGTGAGTCATCAAAAAGAACCAACCCAAGTTATTTGAAAGATTCAGGAAATAAAGCAAGGAAAAGATCGGGAAAAGTCAATGGCAGATAAAATACTGCCAAAGAATAAATGAAAATAACAAAAAGTATTTTACTACAAATGTACATATTTAATGAAGCAGTTACTGTTATTAAGCCTGGGCACAAAGCAAAGACAAGTCACTGGCAGTGATAGACAAGAGACAATGCGTGAACAGGTGAGATTCAGGGTAGAAATGGGAGAAAATATAAAAGAAGCAAGGATGAATTGCAAGGGAAAGTAAACAACAATAAAAGCACAGGAAGGAGCTTAGAGGATCAAAATGAGAAAAAAACAACGGATATTGTATAAGAAAGATTTATTAAACTTTCTTATGGTTTAATAAAGGACTGAAAAAGTGAGCATAGTATTGATAGAAAAACCTGGTAATAATTGTGCTATTTAAAAAAAATTCACAGTTACTTTAAGAATACTGATGCAAAAATACAAAAAAAAGATTATAAAAGAGACTCAAGCAATTCATTAAAAGAATAATACAACATGACAGTATGAGGTTTATTCAATACAAAGATGTTTTAATTTTAAGTAGTCTATTTAAATAAATTCCCCATATTAATGATTAAGAAAAATATGTATCTTTTAGATGCTTAAAAATGCTTAGTAATATGCAACTTTCATTATTGATCTTAAAAAATTCAATGAAATAGGAATTAATGTATAATTCCTTGACATAAACTTAATTGAAAGTCAACAATATGTTTAAAGGAGAAATGCCAACAGTATTCCTACTAAATCAGAAATAAAATATAAATGCTATAAATATTATTAACAGGAAAGAGAGAAATTAAACATACAAAAATTGAAAAGGAGTAAAATTATCATTATTTGCAAATGATATATTTTTATACTTGAATAACCCAAGAGAATCATCTGAAAAAATATTATAAAAATAAGAATTCAGTAAATGGCTCAATATAAATTCAACATATAATGTTCAAAAGATTTCCTACATTTAAAAAAGTAGGTAGAAGTTATAAAACATGAAAAGACCTTTTTACACTTATAATCAAAAAAATTTTTAAAAGCTAGAATAACCAAGAATAAGCCTAAGAAATATTCCAGATCTATATGGGAAAACCTTTAAATTGATTGCAAAAGACAAAAAGCATCTTAAACAAATGCAAAAGCATACCATATTTTTAGATAAAAGGAGTGAATATCATAAAGTTGTTAAATCTCCAAAAATTAAATTTCCTTGTGTGTAATTTCAATTAATGCACTGCCAGGATATTTATTTTTTAATTTTTTTAATTTGTTTTTATTTTTTAATTGTTCAGGCACAGTTTTCAGCCTTTCCCCCCACCCCAGCCCAACATCCCAGACCTCCCCACTTCACTCCCACCTCCACCCCCCATGTTATTGTCCATGTGTCCTCTATAATTGCTCCAGCAAACCCTTTACCTTTTCCCCTAAAATTCCCATCCCATCTCTCCTCTGGTCGTCATCAGCCTGCTCTCAATTTCAGTGTCTTTGGTTATTTTTTGCTTGTTTGGTTTTTTTTGTTGTTGTTGTTGATTAGGTTCCTGTTAAAGGTGAGATCATATAGTATTTGTCTTTTACCGCCTGGCTTATTTCGCTTAGCATAATGCTTTCCACTTCGATCCATGGTGTCGCAAAGAGTAGGAACTCCTTTCTTTCTGGTGCATAGAATTCCATTGCATAAGTGTACCATAGTTTTTTGATCCATTCATTTACTGATGGGCACCTAGGTTGCTTCCAGCACTTGGCTATTGTAAATTGTGCTGCTGTGAACATTGGAGTGCATAGGTTCTTTTGGACCGGTGTTTCAGGCTTTTTAGTGTATAAGCAGTGAAATTGCTGGGTGAAAAGGCAGATCGATTTTTAGTTTTCTGAGGAAATTCTATACAGTTTTCCACAAGGGTTGCACCAGTCTGCAGGGAGGGAGAAAGAGAGGGACAGAAACAGCAATGTATGGTTGCCTCTCACATGGCCCTCACTGGGGACCTGGCCTGCAACCCAGGCATGTGCCCTGACTGGGAATCGAACCAGGACCCTTGGGTTCCCAGCCCGCACTCAGTCCACTGAGCTCCATCAGCCAGGGCAGAACTTGTTGTTTGTTGATTTGTTTATGATGGCCATTCTCAATGGTGTGAGGTGGTATATCATTGTGATTTTCATTTACATCTCTCTGATAGCTAGAGATATTGAGCATCTTTTCGTGTGTCTCTGGACCCTCTGTATGTTCTCCTTGGAGAAGTATCTGTTCAAGGCCTTTGCCCATTTTTTAATTGGGTTGCTTGTCTTCTTAGAGTGGAGTCTTGTGAGCTCTTTATATATTTTCGAGATTGAACCCTTCTCTGAGGTATCATTGGCAAATATGTTTTCTCATATGGTTTGTTCTCTTTTTATTTTAATACTGTTTTCTTTAGCTGTGCAGAAGCTTTTTATTTTGATGAGATCCTGTTTGTTTATTCTTTCCTTTATTTCCTTGCTTTAGGGGACATATCAGTGAAAATACTGCTGCGTGGAAATATCTGAGATTTTCCTGCCTATGTTCTCCTCTAGGACTTTAATCATGTCACAACTCATATTTAAATCTTTTATCCACCTTGAATTTATTTTGTGTATGGTGTAAGTTGGTGATCGAGTTTCATTTGTTTGCATGTAGCTGTCCAGATTTCCCAACACCATTTGTTGAAGAAGAAGCTAATTTTAAACCATTTTATGCTGCCTCCCCCTTTGTTGAAAATTAATTGACTATAGAGTCTTCGGTTTATTTCTGGGCTCTCTATTCTGTTCCATTGGTCTATGTGTCTGTTTTTATGCCAATACCAGGCTGTTTTGATTACAGGGGCCTTGTGATACAGTTTGGTGTCAGGTATTCTGATCCCTCCTACTTTGCTCTTTTTTCTCAAAATTGCAGCAGGTATTCAGGGTCGTTTATGGTTCCATACAAATTTTTGAAGTGTTTGTTCTATATCTGTAAAATATGCTATTGGTACTTTAATAGGGATTGCATTGAATCTGTAAATTGCTTTGGGTAGTATGGACATTTTGATGATGTTGATTCTTCCGATTGACGAGCACAGTATATATTTCCATTTGTTTGTGTCTTCCATAATTTCTTTCCCCAGTGTTGTGTAGTTTTCTGAGTACAGGTCTTTTACCCTCTTGATTAGGTTTATTCCTGCGGATTTTATTTTTCTCGTTGCTATATCAAATGGGATTTTTTTCTTGATTTCTTCTTCTGATGATTCATTGTTCATATAAAAAAATGCCTTTGGTTTCTAGATATTGAATTTGTATCCTGCTGTTTTGCCAAATTCATTTATTAGGTCAAGTAGTTTTTGTCGGAGTCTATAGGATTTTCTATGTACACTATAATATCATCTGCAAACAATGACCATTTTGTTTCCTCCTTTCCAATTTGGATACTTTTTACTCCCTTTTCTTGTCTGATTGCTGTGGCTAAGACTTCCAATACTGTGTTGAATAGAATTGGTAATTGTGGACAGCCTTGTCTTGTTCCTGATCTTAGTGGGAAAGATTTTAGTTTTTGCCCATTGAGTATGATGTTGGCTGTAGGTCTCTCATAGATGGCTTTACTATGTTGAGGAATGCTCCCTCTATTCCCACTTTGCTGAGTGTTTTTTATTATAAATTGGTGCCATACGTTATCAAATACTTTTTCTTCATCTATTAATATGATCGTGTGATTTTTGTCTTTGCTTTTGTTTATGTGATGTGTTACGTTTATTGATTTGTGAATATTGTACCATCCTTGCATCCCTGGGATGAATCCCACTTGGTCATGGTGTATGATCTTTTTAATGTATTGTTGGATGTGGTTTGACAGTACTTTGTTGAGGATTTTAGCGTCTATGTTTATCAGCAATACTGGCCTGAAGTTTTCTTTCTTTGCTGTGTATTTATCTGGTTTTGGGATTAGGATGATGCTGGCTTCAAAAAAAGAGTTTGGGAGTCTGCCATCATTTTGGATTTTTTGGAATAGTCTGTGAAGGATAGGGGTTAGCTCATCCTTAAATGCTTTGTAGAATTCTCCTGTGAAACCATATGATCCAGG
The DNA here is from genome assembly GCA_004026765.1 of Micronycteris hirsuta. Lineage (NCBI taxonomy): Eukaryota > Metazoa > Chordata > Mammalia > Chiroptera > Phyllostomidae > Micronycteris > Micronycteris hirsuta. The sequence goes on from PVJI01029874.1 coordinate 6,716, forward strand.
GCTTTTGTGTGTTGGGAGGGTTTCATTACTGCTTCAATTTCGTCTGCTGTTATTGGTCTGTGCAGTCTTTCTGTTTCTTCTTCATTGAGTTTTGGAAGATTATATTTTTCTAGAAATTTGTCCGTTTCACCTAGGTTTTCAAATTTCTTGGCATGCAGTTTTTCATAGTAGTTTCTTACATTCCTTTGTATCTGTGGTATTAGTTGTAATCTCCCCTCTTTCATTTCTGATTGTGTTTCTTTGGGTCCTCTCTCCTTTTTTTTTGATGAGCCTGGTTAAAGGCTTGTCGATTTTGTTTATTTTTTCAAAGAACTAGCTCCTGGATTATCGATCCTAATAATTGTGTTTTTAGTTTCTATGTTGTTTAATTCTGCCCTGATCTTGAATATTTCCTTCCTTCTACATTCTCTGGGATGTGTTTGTTGTTGTTCCTCATGTTTTTGTAGGCATAGGGTTAGGTTGTTTGTTTGAAATGTTTCTGTCTTTTTTAGGTAAGCCTGTATTGCTATGAACTTCCCTCTCAGGACTGCCTTCGCTGTTTGCCATAAATTTTGGGTTGTTGTGAGTTCATTGTTGTTTATTATCAGAAAGTTTTTGATTTCTTCCTTGATCTCATTCTTGACCTATTCATTGTTTAATAGCATGGTATTCAATCTCCATGATTTAGAGTTTTTTTTTAGTGTTTTCCTAGAGGTTAGTTTCTAGTTTCAGTCCCATATGGTTAGAGAAAATGCTTGGTATGGTTTTAATTTTTTTTAATTTGTTGAGGCTTGTTTTGTGTCCTGCCATGTGGTCTATCTTTGAAAATGTTCCATGTGCATTTGAAAAGAATGTGTATTTAGCTTCTTAGGGATGAAAGGCTATATATATCAGTAAAGTCCACTTCACCTAGGGCATTGTTCAGTGCCACAATATCTTTGTTGATATTTTGTTTGGAACATCATCCATTTTTGACAGTGGGGTGTTAAAATCCCCTCCTATAATTGTGTTGCTGTCAATATCTTTCTTGAAGTCCTCCAACATTTTCTTTATGTATTTGGGTGCTCCTATGTTGGGTGCATATATATTTACAATGTTTATGTCTTCTTGGTGGATTCATCCCTTGAGTATTATGAAATGTCCTTCTGGGTCTCTCTTTATGGACCTTTATTTGAAGTCTGTTTTTTCTGATAAGAGTATTGCTACCCCAGCTTTTTTTTCCTGTCCATTAGCTTGGAAAATTTGTTTCCAGCCCTTCACTTTTAGTCTATGTAGGTCGTTTGTCCTGAGGTGTGTCTCCTGTTGGCAGCATATGTGTGGGTCATGCTTTCTTATCCATTCAGCTATTCTATGTCTTTTGGGGCATTTAATCCATTTATCTTTAAGGTTATTATTGATAGGTACTTATTCATTGCCATTTTTTGTACTTGTGTTCCCCCCTCTCTCTCTTTTCCTTCCTTTCCTTATAGCAGTGCCTTTCGCATCTCTTGCAGAGCAGGTTTGGTGGAGGTGTACTGTTTTAGACTTCTTTTTTCTGGGAAGCTCCTTATTTGGCCTTCTATCTTGATTGAGAGCCTTGCTGGATACAATAGCCTTGGTTGCAGGCCTTTGCTTCTCATTACTTGGTATTTCTTGCTATTCTTCTCTGGCTTGGAGCGTTTCCACTGAGAAGTCAGCTGCTAGCCTTATGGGGTCTCCCTTGTATGTTACTTCCTGATTCTGCCTTGCTGCCTTTAAGATTATCTCTTTGTCTTTGAATTTTGCCATTTTAATTATGATGTGTCTTGAAGTGGGACTCTTGGGGTTCCTCTTGATTGGGACTCTGTGTGTCCTGGATTTGTGTGACTTTTTCTCTCATAAAATTAGGGAAGGTTTCCATCATTACTTTTCCAGACAGGTTTTCTATGCCTTGCTCTTCTTCTCCTTCTGGTATCCCTATCATATGGATCTTACTATCTTTCATGTTGTTCTGCATTCTTTCTGAGTCTCTTTTCCTTTTCTTGCTCTTTCTGAGTGTTTTTTCTACCTTGTCCTCCAGCTCGCTGATCCGATCCTCTGCTTCATCTATCCTGCTTTTGATTCCTTCTACTGTGTTCTTCAATTCAGAAATTCTATTCTTCATTTCCTCTTGGCGCTTGTTGATAGTTTCTGTTTCCTTTTTCATGTTGATATAGTTTGCAGTGAATTCATTGTAGTTTCCCTGTAGTTTCTGGTAATTCTCTGTGACCTCATTGAGCTTCCTGATATCTATTGCTTTGAACTCCATATCTGATAGTTGACTTGCCTCTATTTCATTTAGCATTCTTTGTGAGGCTTTCTCCTTTCTTTTCATTTGGGGATTGTGTCTTTGTCTTCCCATTGTTTGTGAGACTCTTCTTCTTATCTTCTGTTTCTTAAATTGATCTGTCCTGACTCCCTGATTTTATGGTATGTACTTCTATGGTAGAATACCTGTGAGATTCAGTGGTGCAGTCTCCTTAATCTCCTGAGCTTGCTTGCCTTGGGCTGTTGTTTATGTTGGCTCTCTGTATGTCTTTGGATTTTTATTGTTTTGGGGTCTTTCTTTCATGGGTCTTTTCCTCTAGCTTATTAACTGAGGGTCACTCCATCCACCACATCTTTTATTCTGTTGTGCAGGTGTTGACTGGTTGTATTGAAGCTGATTCTGTGTGAACAAGTTTTTGAGGCTTCTCTGTCACTCTTGTTCAGTTGTTTGTTGTTGGTAGTTTCTCCACCAATTGATTGTATTTCCAGGTCAGTTCTGGATTGCTGTTAGTGTGGATTCCACTCCCTCCTTCACCTTCTTTCATTGTTATCTGTTGGTGGTTCCTTTGTTGGTGGGTTTCCTCTTCCAGCAGATGTACTGGTATTCGCCACTCCCACCTTGCAAGTTGTCTGGAGTAGCAAAGTTAAATTTGTCTCACTGTCTCTGTTTTGGGGATGACCCCTGTTGGGATCTATTTCTGATCTTTTCATAGCTCCAGGTTTTAATATCTTACCTGTGGGAAAAGAAGAAAAAAAGGAAAGGAAAGGAAAGGGAAGGAAGGAAGAAAGAAAGGAAGGAAAGAAGGAAGGAAGGAGGGAAGATAAAAAGAAAGGAAGGAAGGAAGAAGTAGTGAAGAAAACTAGAGAGAGAAGGAAAGAGAAGAAGAAGGAATTTGAAAAAATAGGAAGGAAGGAAGAAGGAATGAAAAAGGAGAGGAAGGAAGGAAGCAGGAGTAAAAAAAGATAGAAAGAAAGAAAGGGAGAAGGAATTAGAAGAAAATTTTTTACATTTAAGAAAATAATAAATAAAAGAAGGAAGGAAGACAGAATAATAAAGGAAAGGAAGGAAGAAGGATTTAAAAAAGAAAGAAGGACTGAAAGGAAGAAGTAATTAAAAAACAAAGAAAAAAAGCCTTCTGGTGACTTTAAACCTGTCAGGCCTGTTCTACTGGTCTTCCTGGCTGTGTCAGCCTTGGGAGGGATTGGTTTCTTTTTTCTCCCTTCCTGAGCCACACTCTTCGTTGTTGTCCAGGCTCCAGCCCAGTTCCTTAGTGCCCTTCTGCACCCAGCCTAGGCCTTTAGTCCACCAGTTGCACTGTCCTTGAGGTGCGCCAGTTTGGGGCAACTCACACACCACCTTCTTGCTCTTTTCTGTCCTAGGTATTACGGACTCTCAGCACCCCTTCAGGGTAGTTCAACCCCCCACTGAGTCAACTCTTTCTGGGGACTGCAGCTCCCCTCTGTGGGGTGCTTCCTCCGTTCTCCTAGAGAGCTAGTTGGCCCTGCAGGGCTCTGGGTGCAGGGACTGGGTGGGAGGCACTCTGTCCCTGGTGCCTCCCGCGTGAGCTCTGCTGATCACCGGGTATGCACTGACCCAGAGGCTGCTGGTGGTAGGGGCACAGGGGGTGGGAGGCTGCTACGGGGAATTCCCCAAACAGCCGAGGAGTGCCTCTTTTTCTCTCTTTTCCTTTTTGAAAAATTCCTCTTATTCAAGCCTGTGGATGCAAACAAGCACCTGGCCTCTCACACAGCCCAGCCTGGTTCTCTCCCAAGAATCTTGCAGAAGAACCTGTGGGCACTGGGCCTGGGGTTGCAGCTGCCCTGGTCCCCACGCTGGTTCCAGGGACCTTATTTTCCTTAAGCACCCTCCTTACTGTCTGATTTTTTCAATGTTTCCTACAATTTTTGGTCTCCAGTCTTCATATATGCTGTAATACCATTGGCTGTTTGCTCTCCAGGATATTTTTTATAACTCAAAAAGTTGATCCTAAGGTTTTCATGGGAAAATAAATTAGGAAGAATATTTAGAAGAATTCTTTAAAACAATAATAACCAGGCATATACTAGCCATCTCACATTAAAATGTAGATTTAACCTAGAAAAATTTAGAATGTGGAATTGAATAATTATGCAGATAAAGGATCAGTAGAAATACTACAAATAGACACATATGCATGCTAAAAGTTAGTATGTAATAAAAGTAGCATTAGAAATCAGTATCAGTTGTAAAAAAAATCAATGAGGATATTCACTGTATACTGACATGGAAAATGTCAGGTTTTGTTATGTGAAAAAGGTAAGTATGGAATAATGTCTTTCACAGGCAGGAGTGGGAAATAAAAGCACCTGTGTATGTTTGCTTTTATTTTCATAAATAAAATGTAATTAAGAAATAAAAGAAATGATTATCAATAATGAGATTGATGGATGGATAGGTTTAGAGGTAGGAGAGGGACATCTTAATGTATGCCTTTTAAAATTATCTTGATTTTTGGCCCTGGCTGGTGTGGCTCAGTGGATTGAGCGCCCACCTGTGAACCAAAGGGTCTCTGGTTTGATTCTCAGTCAGGGCACATGCCTGCGTTGTGGGCCAGGTCCCTAGTAGCGGCACGTGAGAGGCAACCACACATTGATGTTTCTCTCCCTCTATTTCTCCCACGCTTCCCTTCTGTCTAAAAATAAATAAATAAAATCTTTCAAAAAATAAAAATAAAAAATAAAATTGTCTTGATTTTGAAATAAACAAAAAGAGAAAATTCTTGGATCTTAAAAGAAATCCAAAGATACTTAACCTTGCTCATTCCCTTAGGGTGCTGGAGCTGTTTGGGAAGGTAATAATGGATTTTCTTTCTACAGTTTCATCAGTTTCCAAAGAATCTTATATTTTATCACCATTGTAATAAAAGTCAACCCAGAAAATGGTCCATTTGGTTATATGTTTAGTTGCAGCTGACAGCCTCCACTGGCGATACTGCCTCCAAATTAATTGTCATGTTTGTGCTGTCTTGAAAGTATGGACTGGGGGTTTATATTACTTCATTGTCAACCCCCCCATTTAAAATGCAATTTTATAATGTTGAAATTGTCAGAGTAGATTATTCAGTAGTATAATTCAGTAGTAGCCTCATGAGAGCCTGCTTTTACATATTCAGGAGCTTTGTAAACCATTTGTTAAACCATTCAGAGTTTAAAATCAACCATGATGACTGATTCCAGCATATAAACACATAAAATAATTTCAGGTTGCAATGAGTGAAAAACACAGAAATGTGGCAGAGAAGGAACTGGAGGGGTGCTCATTTACACCAGGTGATAGGCAATGTGGCATATGAAAATTATATTGACTTTATCAATGAGACTTAGGGTTTCCACTTTTTCTATTTCTGTAAGAAACTGGATAGATGTGGACTGTATAAGGATTTTTCTTAAGTAGTTAACGTTATTGTAGTTACATGTGCAAGACACTACATGCTTTGTAAGCATTATCTCACTAAGTATCATAACAACTTTGTGAAGTAGGCACTGTAATGGTTTCATTATACAGAGAGAAAATTGAGTGTCAAAAGCAGAAAGTGATTGGCATGAGCCAATGAGATGCAGACCAGGCTCCAAATCTTATGGCTTGGCTTCAGTGCCCTCTCATTTAAACTTCATTCAGGAAACCCATTATATATTATTTGGAAAACTCAAAAACATATGAAGAAGAAAAATAAAGTCACACATTATTCTAGCCCCTAAAGAGCCCATCTGTATTATTTATATAGTCTGCCTGCTGTCTCATTTTCTTTCTTCTTCTAATAAATGGCTTGGTTTTTCTAAGTTCACATTGTCCATGATCAAGTGTAAGGATGTGTGATAGTTTTTTTTATTGGAATGATTAATAAAAAGCCTTCCTGCAGTGTTTTCATCCCTACTGATTTATCTGTATGCTTATTGACCAGCAATCTTCTTTTCTTTTCTTTTTTTTTATTTTTTATTTATTTTTAAAAGATTTTATTTATTTTTACTTTTAGGGAGGAGAATGGAGGGATAAAGATAGAGAGAAAAACATCAATGTGTGGTTGCCTCTTGCATACCCCCAACTAGGGACCTGGCCTGCAGCACAGGTATGTGCCCTAGACTGGGATTCGAATCAGTGACCCTTTGGTTCGCAGGCCGGCACTCAATCCACTGAGCCATACCAACCAGGGCTGCTTTTGTTTTCTTAAGGTGAGTATTATGGTGCTGTGTATACACAGTCACATACAGTATCACTATGCATACAAAGGTCTGCCCAGAAAAAGTCCAGCCATTATTAATATAATGAGAATGGTTTGTACGACATCAATGTAATCTGGCAGCCAAGAGATTGGACTGGAATAGTCATGTGTGAACAATGATGACTTCACTGTACTAGACAGTGGGTGTGATAGATGCAGTTGAGTGAGCATGTGTATTGTGTGGCTGTCACATTCAAAATGACTGAGCATGTAGAGCAACAAATCTGCATAAAATTTTGCATTAAGCTTGAACATTCCTCTGTGGAAACTATTTGGATGATTAAGAAAGCCACAGCTATGGGCAACTAGTGATTGGCAGCTTCATCACAACAACACGCTTGCTTATACATCATGTCTTATGCTGAGATTTTTAGCAAAATATCAAAACACCCAGGTGACTCAACCCCCCTACATCCCAGATTTCATGGCCTGCAATTTCTGTTTTTTTCCCAAAACTAAAATCACCTTTGAAAGGAAAGCGATTTGAAGCTGTCAGTAACATTCAGGAAAATAGGACTGGGCAGCTTATTGTGATTGGGAGAACTGTATGAGATCCCAAGGTGCCTACTTTGAAGGGTACTGAGGCATCATTGTCCTATGTACAGAGATTCTTTTTTTTTTTTAATATATTTTTTTAAAGATTTTATTTATTTATTTTCAGAGAGAGGAGAAGGAAGGGAGAAAGAGCAATGTATGGTTGCCTCTCACATGGCCCTCACTGGGGACCTGGCCCACAACCCAGGCATGTGCCCCGACTGGGAATAGAACCAGGACCCTCTGGTTCCCAGCCCATGCTCAATCCACTGAGCTACACCAGCCGGGCCTATGTACAGTGATTCTTGTATCTTGTATTTTCTTCAATAAATGTCTCTATTTTTCATATTACATAGCTGGATACCATTTGTTCAGACCTCATATGTTACCTGAGAACCTGGTTATTATGTCAAATACACACACACACTACTTTTTGGAAGAGCTAGGTCAAAATCAATTCTGATTTTGCCAACACAATAACAAGATTATTATAATAATATTTTCAAATAAGTGTGTTGAAAAAGAGAAGAAAAAGCAAAACTGATTTCTCTTTAATTAGCACATTTAAAAAATTTTTTCAATCATAAGATAAATTTATGGCCCAAAGATTTCGAATGGGTTTCTAAATGATTTTGTATATTCTGGAAGGTGAAATAACAAATGTGTGTGTGTGTGTGTGTGTATGCATATTTCTGATGCTCATTTGTTGCGAATTCTGTTCAGCAGGATTCATATGCCATGGCAGGCGCGTGAATAAATTCACACAGAATATACTGGACTAGAAATTCCGGGACCACACGACCCCTCCCTTATTATTCTGAGAGAGGCCTCGAGCGTCATCTTGACTGGCTTTCTTTTTTTCCCCTATATTTTTATTTTTATTTAAAAAAATGTTTAATATTATTTTATTGTTGTTCAATTACAGTTGTCTGCATCCTCTCCCCTCACCTCCCTCCACCCCGTCCAAACCCACCTCCCTCCCCTGCCTCCATCCTCCTCCTTGGTTCTGTCCATGTGTCCTCTATAGTGGTTCCTGAAAACTGTTCTCCCCATTGTCCCCTCCC